>JAOEHY010051288.1:0-31313 GCA_025447955.1 Psilopsiagon aurifrons
CTGAATGCACCCAGCTTCCCTTTATAGACCTGACTGCTAAATAGTGCAAGAAAAAACCCAAATCCCCCCCAAAATATAAAGCAAAAATACCCCATAGTTTTTATTTCCTGTGTAACGTTCCAGACAGTGTAAGTATTCATTAACTTTAAAGCATACAGTTTAAAATTCTGTTTTTCTTTTGGTTTCAGCTCTAAATCCTGGAGTTCATTTTGACCAAAACCAAATCCCTGGCTCTGATTTTACCCTTAATATTAGGAAAATCAGTCTTCCATCCATTTAGGCTGTTACGCTTATTCAGCATTTCCTCTAGATACTTGGGGAAAAACCTGACCCAGGTAAAGCTCCTTCTTAAGGATATACATTGAGCCTAAAGAAAATCCTTTTTCATTATGTCTGCGTTCCTCTGGCAGAGCTTTCTCTGCTGTTGAGTATCCAGATAGCGAAACACTGAACTATGGAGCAAAACAAAAGATTTAATAGGAAAACCAAAATAAGTCATCCTAAACGTTTAAATCTCCCACAATAGAAATGGTAAAGCAATGAATTCTTTGAGACTGACTGCCTTGTGCAACTCCTGTGTAGCATTTAGGAGTAATTGCAGAGGAGCAGTTTCCATCTATATTTCTGCCAGGTTCCTCCACATGATGCTTTGCTCCACCAGACCTGAAGAGGGAGACCACAAAGGCAAAGGCACAAGCAGATTCCTCAGCAATGGGCCCTCTGTGTGGTTTCTCCTTCCTGCCGCAGCCTACAAGATGCAAATTTAAGCCATCCAGGGCCAGGAAATATGTTTCACAATGCTGCCGGGCTCCTCAGTCCTTTTGAAATCATATTGTGACCCATGGCTTGGAACGGTTGGACACAACTACTGGAGAAGCTTTTTGGAAAGCAATTTCATTAGCACACAATATTGGCCTGACTCTGCCTGAAAAGTCAATGGTAGAACTCAAAGTGATTTTAATGAGAGAAGAAGTAGGTCAGTACTGGAAAATCTCATGCACAGCCTTTATATCCTGTCACTGATTCCTTGTGATCCCCAGAGAAAGAGGAATAATTCTGAATCTTCATGACCAAAACTGGGCAGTCAGTTTTACTGCTTTAGCTGGGCTTTTGCATGACCTGCAGAAAAGTCCTTTACAGTAGAAGAGTAAAATTGTGACATTTGCAAATGAATATCACAAGCATCCTTGCTGTCATCCCAGTCTTTCAGACCATCTCACCATAACAAGTTTCCTTAAAAAACTCCAAATAGCTCAACATTAATAGGGGTTTAGATTAGACATTTCAGAGTGCAGTGCAACAGGACTCATGTAGATGTAAAACCCTCTGGAGGACACATATGAGTGTCAACAATTCAGTGTCGGTCCCTAAAAGGATCAATTCTTAATTCCTTGACCAAATCAGGTTATAACACAGCCTCTTCTGTTCAGGCTCAGTGGGTTTCTTAGCTCCATTTACAGTCAGAGTTTGACTTTGCCTAGAATGTGTGTTATTCGAGCCTGCATACCTCCCTGCCCAGACCCTGAATGCTTCATTTATTAATCTGATATTATTTCCTCTGTAGGCAAATGAAAGGATTCACAGCTGATGATTCGGACTGGTTGCTAAACAGCTGGGGCTTCCTCCAAGCCTTTTTCACGCTATGCCTTTTTACATGCTTGAGAGTTCAGCTACAGCTATGTTATACAAACTTGTCAACTAAAGGAACAAATTAAAACACTGGAATCCAAACCACTTTCGATTGGCAACCACATGCAATTGCTGAATCTCCCTAAGCCATAACAAAACTGTCACGGAGATCAGACCCTTATTTCCAAAGCCTTCATGGAAGTTTTCCATTCTGGCCTGGTTCATCACATCACTGACAGGCAGTGACACGCGGATTCCCATGTCCTTTTGGTCATGCCATAAATCTCAGTGCCTGCTCTAATTACACACTTCTAATTATAGCATAGAGAAGGGCCAGCGCATCCTGCAAGGCTCTGATTTACTGCACGCTATGAAATGCATAGGTTGTATTCCCCACTCTTTCCCCTGGAAGGGGATGGTCCTGCACTAAGGACAATTCATCTACTTGGTCAACCTTAAGAGGCCTCTGGAGAAAGAACAGGTAGACATAAACAGCACATCTGTCTTCAAGGTCACCTAATCCCCTGCCACAATTACATTTCCAAAGCATCAACTTGCTACCAGTGAGGAACAGCACAACAGAACATCTGAAACTGGATAAACACAGCTAATTCTCAAGGGAATGATAATTGTGACAGTGAAATATGATGATCTACTAGGTCAAATATTTTCCTCAAAGAAAAATGCTTGAAAATTATATTGAAAGCTCGACTTAGACAGATTGCAGGGAACTGATCCAGCACTGTGGCCAGAGCTACTTTTTCCCTGAAGAAATCAGTCACTGCATTACACAAGACTTGCTCGGACATAAGTACAAACACAAAAATCATTGCATGTTTATTCTGACTTACCTTCCCATGTTAACATCATTAGCACTGATCTACACTGGAATATTAATCAAATCTTGTGCGCATGTTTTCTTGCAATACAAATTGAGGTCTAAAATGGTATTTTGAAAAGTTATATTCAAGACCCACTGAAAAAACCAAAATGTTATTATTGACAGTGTTTTTATTGCACCATCTACGGAAAATTTGTACCTGATAAAGTAATATTTTCTTTTCAGCCCATAAGAGCTCCTCGTTACACATCAAAAGTGGATTCTATCTTTGCTAACATTCATATGCTTAGATATCATTCAAATTCAATAAGCCGCAAAAGTTCACCCAATATTCTGAGTCCCCAAACTTTACATTTCCATCCTCAAATGACTAAATTATGCTGTTGCTTGATAAAATGACATAACAGTTTGCAAAAGACTCACAGGAACATAGGGCTAGAAAGAATCACCTAGTAACAAATACTCACTTTGGAAGGACGCATATAAATCAGCTCTGTCCACCTGAGGTTGAGAAATTCCAAGAACCTCATAATAAAACAAAAGCCTTCAGAAAAGAAGCCTAGAAGCCACGGAACTCTGCTGTGCCACCAGAGGACAGGGGAAGAGATCAAAGGTATTGAAGCAATCTTATATCCCCCTACCTGCAGCATATGTGCTAGCTGGAAACTCCCAGACAGCCAAATTATTGGGAGACATTTGTACTTGCTCCTCTACCTCCACATTATAGAGGAAATCCTACATTACTATCAAAATAAATAGATATTTAAAAATATGATAAATGCAGCATTATGTTCAAGCAATACTTCTGCAGATGATCATCTAGATATAATAGCAAAGAGAAATTAAGTACAGCGCCTTCCAGATAAGTTACATTTGCCTCCAGATAAATTGCAGTTGCATATTGTTATCCACATCCATCCAGATGTTCTGGAAATCAGTCATTATAGTTACATTCTGTAACTATAGAGATAGTTCCATTGTGTAAACACCCTATGACTTATTATTGTTCTAATTGCTATAGGAGTGAGCCTAGTTGTCTAGAGCACATTTTGTTGACCACATCAGGATACAAAGCCATCCTACTGAGAGATCTCCCAGCCAGAAGGACATTGTCTATCACAGCTACAGACCGTGAATAATATTATGGACTTCTTTGAAAATAATGATTATAAATTTATTAACCTAAAATGAGCATTACACCAATTAATCATTAAGCTGATGATGAACAGTAGCTCATTACATCTACTCTAATACGCTTTTTTTACTACCTGTTGTACGAGATCACCAGCTACTGTAAGTCAACACAGATCAGATACATTAGTGTAGGATCATTGATTTTATGTCAATGACAGATCTCATCCAGCAGCTACTTCACTCTTATCTTTCAGCTATGCCTGAGTTACGCTATTTTCTCTGTCTGCCCCTGCCATGCTGTCAAATGCTCTAATATAGTGTCATTCTGGCAAGCTGATGCATACATTAAAACACAGAAGAAGTAAGAAGATGGAATTTGTTAAAAAAAGGTGCTGGCAGCTGCAGGATGTCAGCTGCATTTGTAATAATAAAGCACTCTTCTGGGGAACACAAATCCTCTATTTTCAATAATTAATACAAAACCCAAGCTAAGACAGCAATGCGAGCCAAGGGTGATAACATGAGCATATTTTATTAGCAGAACATCATCCATTTCTTCTTTTCTGGCATACAACATTACTGCTTGCATTTTTTCATGGCATGTGAATTTGTATTATGGTCCTACATGCTACTCCACCCTCAAAGCACAAGAGCTTCTCTGTACGTCATGAAATGTCTATCTGTTCTTTTCCTACACTGAGCTTTTTCCCCCTGCAGTGAATTCTCACCTCAAAAGTGCTCATTTGGAGGAACCTTTTAAAAACATCAAGCAGCAGAGTGTTAAAGGAGTGTTCTTCCCTTCCCTGCATCGGGCATGCTAAAATAGTGCTGAACCACTGATTGCTGTTCCAGGGATGATAAAAAAGTCCCTTGTAAAAGATAAAGAAAACTGAGATTTCATTTTAATATCAACAGACTTTGATCTAGCAATATATCTACCAAATGTTATTCCAGTATCACACTCTAAATCTTTGTCCCTAGAAGGAGGTGGATTGTCAGAACTTCATACATAAATTTATAAGGCACCATCTTTAATTTCATGCAAATGACAGTCCTAAACGGCCCCAGTAAAATAGTCATTGTCTTCTGCTGTCATAAATTTCAAACTTCTCTCGGTTTTTCATGAACTCTGAAGATGAATGACGTCCTAACTGTTCTCATCACACATTACAATAGCCTTGGTCTTGCACTGAGTTTCTATGCTGAAACACTAAGTTCCGACAAAAAAGCTAATCTCATGAAGTTTTAGTGGTTCCGAAATACAATTCTCTATAAAGTCAGGAAATTAAATGTTTTTTAAACGTTTTAAATAGCTCTTGTATTTCCCAGCTAAAAATGGGTGCTATATTCAGTTCAAAGTCATTATTATTTCGGAGCCGCATGCTTGGTAATTTGATTTATTTGTTAAGTTGGGGGTTTAGTCCAGCTATCCCATCTTTGTTATACTAATGGCACTATCTACTTCTCCTTCCTTACAGAATGGCTAAATGTTCCCCTTCAAAGTGTTTCCTCAGAAGAAAAATTACGTTCTACAGACTTTTTTCAGAAAAGTCTGCCTTCAGGACAGAAAAGTAGGAAGCCAAAGGATTTCCCAGCTCCACTCCTGTATTCATGCTGCCATCCCTATCTATTTACTAAGTATAGTGATAATCATAGAATAGTTAGCAATAGATGTGTCTGAGCTAGTTCATGGAGCCAGGCTGCAATACTGGGACCTAAACATGGCCATAATTTGGACTCCTAACTAACAGATGAGTCTTAATGAGTCCATTTCCATGCTACTTGTCTTGCAGGATTAAAAAAAGAACCTGCCTGGTCACCAAGGGCAAGGTATTGATTCCCAAAATGCATCCAGAGCTGTGAAATGCTGTAACAGCTGGGTCACAAATATAAATAGGTCATACCAATTAACAGTTATAGGGAGCAATTCTACATCCAAGCCCCTGTAGAGCTTCTGTGGGCATTAGGGACATGAATCAAACACAACCAGAACCTCAGAGGTCTTATTCTACATCACTACAGACATTTTCATGTGGTCTTTCAGAAGTAAGAGAGTCAGAAATGAATGCACTATTGCTCATGTAAGCCCACTGAAAAAATCACAGCCTCAAATCTTTCCATAAAGATGCTGCAAAAGTTGGCCTTGGAAGTCACCACTATGTAATTAATACCTGTAATATAGAGTAGAAATGTTATGTGTATGGTTTGGGGTCAATATAAACACTTACAGTGAATTCCTCTATGCCATGACAATAATACAGAAAGAAATTCAGAGATGCCCTGCAAGGGAATGTGGAACCTTCAGAGTTTCTGTGACTTAAATGAATGATTCATTTTCAAAACAAGGAAAGAAATCAAGTGGCAGAAATGAATGCTACTGGGATACCTTTCCCATGCAACAGAATAAGAACAGAATAAAACAAGTTCACTACTGAGAACATGAAAATGATAAACAAACCATGACTAAGGAATCACAGGAAATAAGAACAAGGGTAGCGCATGCTCCTCATTCCTATTTATCCATAGTGAGATTAAGAATTGAAACGTTTCTTAGCTGTTATTTGATACCTTTATTTCAGAGTAAGGGTGTTATTGTCCTTCTGCATTTAGGACACCGCTGCACAAAAATATACTTGAGTGTAAATATAAGACTCAGTCTTTACAAATCTTTTTCTTTCGTTCATGGTAGATGTATCACACGAAGTAGCTGTGTCCTAGCAACACCATCAGTCTTGCTAAACTCAGGCAATTGGAAAATCAGTCAAATTCAGACACAATTAAGATTAAATGTCATAACTGACAAAGTATGAAAAATACTAGGACTTTCCAATTTAACTTCTTTTTCTTATTCCCATCTCCATATCTTTTGCAATGATTCATGGAATGACACTGGTAATACACAGAAATAAATTAGAATTGACTTTTGCTAAAATATCTGAATAGTACATTAGCTCTTCTCCAAGCATGTCTGAGTGGAGCTCCCATTCTCTTCTGAATCAAATGCACACAGCTGATATAAAGCACAAATACATCCAAGCTCCAAATTGGGCTATTTTAATACTAAAATCACATCCTAAATCTCTTTCTAAGCCTGAAGGCTCCTAATTTGAGTTCAACTCAACACCATTGCCAAGTCCTTATTCATTTGCTAATGGACACAAAGACTTGTGTCTGTGCTCCATTTGATAAAATCCTATGCTCCTGAATCCTATGTTTCCATCCCTCCTAAATGTAAAGTTTTCTATTGTCCCAATAGAAAACAGAGTTGCTTCCCTTTCCTATAAGCTTCAGCAATAAAAATCAGTCAGCCAATTCTGGTCTCAATAAAATTGTTTCTTTAAGATCCCAGAGAAAATTAAAAATTACACATTATTATGGAATCAGCATATTTTTAGGTCACTTTAATTTATTAGGTTTCATTTTACTTCTTTGCTATGGCACATTTTCTGGTAGTTTTCTTTTTAACATGAGTTTTGTGAAGAAAAGAATCTATCCTCGTTCAAGTTTTTCTCTCCTATGGCTACCTCTTGTGCTCCTTTCTGCCACTTTGAAAACATCTTTTCTTTATGCAACTGAAAATACTGATAGGAAGAGCACACAGGAATTGCTCATGGTTGACACTCTTACAGCTTTACAAATTAAGATGACCCTAAATGAGTAATGTGCCCTCTTGCCCTAAACTATTCTTCCCATACAAGTTGTAGTCAGGGATTATCACATCATGTTGGTTTCCTTATACTTTATTCCTGACATAATTTCCTAAGGGGAAAGACAGTTTCTCCACATCCTCTTCCAATACCAGCTGGACACTTGAACTTATAGCTGGTGTGCAACTTCCAGGGTTAAAGTAATTTGTGTATTTTAGTCCTATCAATAGTTTCACTGTCAATCACATCCTTGACATCCTTGTCTTGGGCTGAGCTACTGTCTTAATTTTGCCTTATCTCTGGATTGCAATAATCCCTTCTAATTCTGTTCTCAGAATCCCTCCAGGAGTGAAAACCAAAACAAGATTCAGCAGTCCAGCTAGGTGCATAAGTGATTTCCTGACTTCTAGGGCTCGCTGCAGCAACTCCATTTCCATTAGTGCAGAGCTTTGCTGCACAAGAAAAGCTTTCCATAGAATATTCCTATGCATATAGCTTACCTGAGCCGCTTTTCTCTGCCGTAACCTACACAAAACACACATCTGCCTCTCCAGTGCTCCTTAGCCTGCTGTGAACAGCTAGAAGCAGCATGCAGAGCAGAGCACTATATGGCATATATACTGTGTTGTTATGTAAAGCAGGATGCAGTTACAGTCTCCTCTCATTCCTTCTTGGGAACCACCTCACTGCATGATTTCGTGCCTGTGTGAAAGCTAGGTTGGTTAACTCTGTGATCTCGTGACACCAGCAAACCCATCAGAGTGACTGAATTCCCCCAGGTTCCTTACCCCCGTAGTGTCAGCACTGCCTCAGATCTTTCAGATTATTAATCACAACTACCCTACTAACTTCAGCTCTCTTTCATATGGTCTTTATTCCCTTATCCGCTTTTATCATCTCAATAGTATCAAGTGGTTGTCTCCTACTGCCCTCTTTATATTTCAGTTCTGAACCTTTAGCAAAGGGATCTCCATTTCTCCCCTTTTCTCCTAAATCATCAGTGACTGTGAAAGTTCTACTCCTTCTTCCACAAAAGACTTGCCCACACCTATTTGATCTGTCTACATCCAGTTCCTTACTCAGGCTATTTTGTCATTACTCCACCATATTGTTTCTTTACATTTGCTCACTAAACTTAAACAAAGAACATGACAGTCTCATTTAATGAGTTTTTGCTCGCTCTCATGTTCTTAATCAGTTAGCTTACATCAAATATATTTCTCCTAACGGTGCAGAGCTCTAGAAGAGTTAATTGGATTCCAATCCAGCCCATGTCTAAAGTGAATTATGGGTTGATATCCAAATGGAGATGCATTTCTGCTCAGTTACCCCCTAGCTGATCTACACTCCCCAAAGTGAAAACACCCAAACACTTTAGTACTCAAAAGCTGATGCTTAAATTGTTTCTTTTACCCACAGGACACTTTTTCCCCATGCCACAACACTGTGAATCCAACATTTCACATATGAGCCAAGGATGGCATTTCTGAGAAGTGACTGTCAGTCAAGAGCCTCGTCCCTGGTGGCAGTGGTTTCATTTTGCTGTTGATATAAAGTAATAATCACAGCTACAGAAACTGCCGGTATCCCACATTCCCATCTTACACATTTGCTTAAAAACTGGTACTCTGACTTGTGTGCCACCTATGCTTAAGTCTTTCTTGCATTCCTCCTCAAAAGCTTCTAATAATTCACAAGCACTACACGTGTTTTACAATCCCCCAGCGTGTCAGACCACTGCTCAAGGCAACTGTCACAAGCAGTTTAGGTGATCTTCAGGTGATCCCTTTAGCTAAAGTAAAGGAGAGAAAATTGTATCTGGCGGATGCTTAAAATTCGTTTTATTTCTAAGCTAAGGAAGGGCTCAGGTTGTAGACTGCAAGCGCCAAAATACACTGATGTCTCAAAAAACAAACAGTGATGCAAAATTCTGGAATCTTGCAGGATCTGCTGGTGGTGGGGGGGTTCAGTTATCACCTGCCTTCAGGAAGCATGAAAAAATCACAGAATCATAGAATGGTTTGGGTTGGAAAGGACCTTAATGCTCATCCAGTTTCAACCCCCTGCCATGGGCAGGGACACCTTTCACTAGAGCAGCTTGCTCGAGGCCCTGTCTCAGATCTCAGGATCTGAGACTCTTGCACGTCCTGTGCTGCCAGGTGAATGCTCTCCCCATAATCTACCTGTGTGGAAAATCCATAGCTTGCTTTAAATAAGAGGACTATGGGAAAGGCAACAAAACAAGGATTTTCTCCTTTCAGTTCTACTGCCAAAAATGAGAATTTTTGTTTTCCCACTGAACTGAAAGTAGGTAAGGCCACATCCTGCTCTGTTTTAACTCTCAGACGTTGACAGACCATTCAAAACCTACATTGTAAGACTACTCAAGCACAAGGGGTGTTATGGGTTCAGCTGATGTGTGAATGAAACTAAGCATAAAAAACCTAACTTAATAAAACTGTTACACCTCGAATTGTCTTAATAGGAGAGTAAATATTAGGAAAACCTGCATAATTCACCCCAATGCACAAAGCCTACCCCAAAATCCATCAATGACAAAAGCCCTGGAGGTGTGGTTTGTGTACACTACATGATCTTCCACTGTCCCTCTGCTCTTGAAGTGATTTTCACCCTGCTTGAACTTTGCAAAAAAAGGGGTATAAAGAAGTAAAAGAAGAATATTTAAAATGATAAAAGCAACCGTGTTATGATTAAATATGTATGGTATTGCCAGTGCTTCTTGTAGAAGTATACAAGAAAAGCTACTGGCTGTTAAGCCAAGTTACACAAGGCAAGGCATCCACCTCTTTGCAGACTTCTAATATTCTAAGGATAGTTCCCAAGGAGAAAGCTAATATCACTGTAATACTTACTTTCTCCAGTAATATATATACACTTTTGCAGAACATGATTCATTTCCAAAGCTGCACCAACAGTAAATTATTCATAACAGAAGAGATAAAAGACAGAACATTTCACAGAGTAAAATATTTAGACCACCCCCCTAGCTCTGGGAGTGTAATCATCCTAACTGGGCATACTGGGAATCAAAATGAACCTAAATTAAGTGGTACAAATTATGCATATAAAATACATAATGTTGATAAAAGAGAGAGCTCTCCTGTACCTACATTTCATCTTTCATGTTGAACTAGTTCAAATAGAATTAAACAAAGATGCAATTAATCAGTACTCTTACACAGTGCCACTCATCAATATGTGAATGTGAAACTTCAATAAAATAGGATGCTTAAAGGGCTGCTAAATGTATCAATATTCAATTAAATAATGCTAATAAAGCCATTAAAAGAGAATTAATGAGGGTTTACATAGGAAGTATCCCTGGCTGACATTAGGTGGCTCTTTAAACATTTTCTAAAGAAATACTGGAAAAAGCTGTTAAAATATTTATGCAATGCTTGCATTAGTTCTATTTAATGGGCAAAGCAGCAATAATATCAGCAGTTTAAAATGCCTTGCTTCTTAGCACCACATGATTATCTACCAGTTATAAGACAGAAACAAATTCCTGGGTTTAGAGTTGTAATTCTTTTCATTACAAAGAAAATATCGTTAAGCCCTTCATTAAAGCTCAGAGCTTCCCCAGAATTGGATGCTTCCAACTATTTGTTGAGAAACTAGCATTACTGTAGGCTGCGAGGGCCCTTGGGCTGGAGTTTGCCACTAGGGCTCTTGCCTGCTGCTCAGCGGTTCAGGTAGCCCCAGGGGAAACTTGGGTTTCACCCCAAACCTTTGTTCATGGTGATCTCAAGCCTCATAGGCAAAACCTCCATGGAGAGCTTAGAAAGCAAGGAAGATTATTTCATTCAAAGAGATTGTGCTGGTGCAGCAGTTCTGGGGTTTGTGGCTCCTCCTCTATTGCCGAGTAACAAAAAGCCTCCTAGGACTTGTTAAATTAGCCAATGTAATGAAGTCCAATTCTGTGTTATTTGCACAGGGACTGGAAAAGATTTCATGTTTCCATGTACATAAACAAAACCTGGCTCAGCACACCAGGGACTTAAGAGGTTTATAAAATATAAAAGACATTCACATTAATCTGTTAAACAATTCATTCTCTACCCTGCCCTTTCCTACCATGTGAATTCATTACTTATTAAAAGTACATATTTGCTTCTGGCTCTTCTGCTCCCAGTGAGTCACTGCTGGACCCCAACACCTTGAGAATCACTGGTGGGGCAGTGATGCTGTCCTTGGGGCATATCCTGCGGTGGGAAGGAGAAGACAATGCACTGGCAGCGCAAGCCCTGGCAGAAAACTTAAGATGCAAGGATATCTCTTCCTATTATTAAAAGGATTTAAGTCCTTGTAATAATAACATGAGTCTCACTGCAGCAAGAAGGGCTGAAAGTCTCTGGGACAGCACCATTGATCTGAATTAACTTATTAGGTGTGGAAATGAAACAAATGAATTCACCCCCTGGAAAACAAAAAATAAAGCATTCCCTTTGATGCTGTCTAGACACTGGTGAGTATTTTTCTGCCAAAAATTGCTAAACTGAGGGAAAATGCTTGTTTTTTTGCAGCACAGCTTGGCCAAACTTTGTCAAGATAAACTCATCATTCCATTGCAGCTTCTGTCACACGTCTCAAGGAACCATCACTTGCTATTGTGATGGACACTCCTCTAAATTTGTATCAAAATCCATTATTTTTTTTGCCCCGGAAATTAAAAGGATCAAAAGGGTAAATAAGAATATCTTGACAGAACGGGTTTTGTGTCTCTTTTTTTTCTAAGACCATTAAACCAAATCACCTTGAGCTCAAAGAAAGTCAAATGCATGATGCCCTTCATGAGCATTATTCCCACAATGGTCTGAAAAATTTGCCATCCACATTAAGACATTGATTCACATCCACAAAATAAAGTGCTGAAGTCTTTTAAAGATTATGCAACTCCTTTATGAAAAAAGATCATACTGTTCTGCAACCCAAATGCAGCCGAAAGTGCAAACAGAGTAGCTGTTTGCTTCTGACTGCTTTACCTTCAGAAGACACCGATAGGCACTCATTTCTTTAACAAAACCAAAATATCTTCCTACCACGTTTCCTTCTCTCCTCCCCAAATTCTTTTGCTTCAGAAGCATTTCTGTTGTAGCCATTGCTGGGTTTTATGCTACCTCAACACTATCGCCCAGCTAATAATACAACATTTTCTACTTTATATTTGAGGGTTTTTTACTGTTTATGTAGGGATAAGGCATATATTCTAGTTTTCATTTCTTGTGCAGCATTCAAAATCCCTGATGCTTCATAAATTACATTTTTATTTGTCCAACTAAAACTCCATAAGCTATCCAGTGGGTCTCTGGAACAAGTTAAACTATTGTAGCTTCTACCAACCCAATCCAATCTCCAACTAGATTAGTTTCAATTCTAATCAAATTATGATACACCTAACAGGCACTAGCTAGTCTGTAATGGGAGGGATTTGCCTATTTTCTAGCCAAATGCAGTGGGTCTGAACACTCTTATTTTCATTTTGGATCCTCTGCCAAGTTATCATACAGTCATCCTTCATGCAGTGATTGCACGAGTGTCTTTTTTAAAGCCCATATCCAGCCAGGGGACACATCTAATGCAGGAAATGGTGTTGCACCGGACTTGACACGTACTGCAAAGAAACAAATGTCTATGTTGAATTTATGAGTCACCCCAATACATTTATTAAGCATTAAGCTGTGCTTTTACAACTGGTCTTCATCAAAGATATTTCATGTGTTAGCCAAAGCATCATCTTTTCTAATGACTCATAATGAAGACTCATTCCATTTAGCTTGAGTTTTACTGGCTCATCAGCCTCTTGTTCTCAAGGGGCTAAGCTGTGCTTTTCAGCATGTTCAACCCACATGTAAGCGGCCATTAGCTATGCTTTCTCATTATGTAAGAATCAGCTAATCAAGACTGACCAAGAAATAACTGATGTTGTGATTAAAGAAAAAGAGCCATCTGCTTGGAATTATCCAGACCGCTGTTTCAAAACTGATAAGGCATTCACTGCCTTAGTATTAAATTATAACACAAATAAATGATTTGGGGGGGCAGCAGGGAGAACGTGGAGTTTGCTTTACCTATCACTTGGAAGGGGAAGGGATGGAGAGCACAAAGTACAAGCAAGGACCTATGTTGAGGAGAAAAGGTAGGACCTGTAAAGTGCATCAGTACAAGTCACAGAGGGAAGCAGACAAAAATTCTAGGCTGTATATGAGGTTGTATGTAATGTAAAGAAAACTATTATTTCCATGGTCCTCAGAGATGTAGCAAGGCTAAGTTGTAAAAATAACTCTACTTCCATTTCCTAATATCCTTTCCTTTTTTTCTAATATTCAGAATAAAACTAACATTCATATCTATCAAATCCTTTTCTCATGTAAATGGGGAACCATTTCCCTGAAGTCACAGTGGGCTGAATATATGTATTTCTGATTAAGTCTGTCTAGGAGATTTGCTTTACTTGATTTCTAAATGTCATATACAACTTTTCTGAAGCCAAAAGTTTACTTATTTTCATCAGGGCACAGGAGATAGAATACTTCCTCTCATTACCCTGAAAGAAAATCTGTAATAAGATGGGATCTTTCTACCCATAAGCACGAGCAAAACATGGATACCAGAATGCTAGTCAGATAAAATATGGAATGTGATAGAGACTGTATTGAAACTGCACCATAACTTGAGCTGTAACTGAATATAACTTTTTTTTTTTCCTTTGGGGCTTAAAAAGAGCATCAGATGTACTTTTACTGGACTGAACAACACTGAGAAAGTGCAAATATGTGGGTCAGATGAAGGAACAGGCAAAGCTCTGCTCTCATCCCAAGAGGACTCGGGAAGCATAAATTGCCAAGAACAGCCCTATTTAGGGAGAGCATTACAGTGTACTCAAATTACCTTATTCATACAAAAAGCATACTTCTACACACAGCCAGGTACTCCATCTTTTTTCACAGCTACTTCAAATGAACAAGTAGCAGGTAGTAAGATGAAAGCACAGAAATAAATTGGACCAATTTCTTGAAGGAATCTGTCTGGATTACTGAGGCCAGACATCAAAGAGGGGGGAAAAAAAAAAGAGTGCCCTATTGCCAAGCTTATGTTTCCATATATGTATTTCCTCCACACTCAGCCTCTTCATATAGACTCTGCTTTTTGAATCATCCCTCTTGGCCAATACTGCAATACTTAGTGCTCATATGCTGCTTTTCATCTTCAAAATGTGAACAAATTAAACCTCAAGGTGCTCTTGAAGGAAATGAAATAAATAAGTAGGATGAGCCCTGTTTGCCAGGTGGGCAACCGGTGGAGGGGAACTGAATGGACCTGGCCAGGGGCTTGCAGAGCTGGAGAGAGCGCGAGCACCTCCAGTGCTTTGCAAGGGGGTGCAAAGCAGTGCTTTCTGCCATCCTCTGTGGCCCTGAGAAACTGCTCTGTCACTTGGAAAGGAACTGACGTTTGCTGGAAAGAGGCTCACATTTAGCGTCCAGGAAAGTATCTGCTTCTGCTCTGAATGCAGCCCTATCGAGGAGATTCTTGTCCTTAAATACCTTGCGTCTGGCTTTTTCTCTCCTTCTTTCTTTCTTAATTTCTTTTTTCTTACTCTTTTTCTACCTTTTTCTTTTCCTTTCATTTAAAAGAGGAAAACCTCCCCTAAGTAGATGCAGAGAAACAGCTGTTGCAGCAAAGCAGCTCCTCAGACATGCCTGCTGCCTGAGTCATATGTGCCTCTCTCAAAAAATGTAGGAGAAGCCGTTACATCAGTAATGTTGAATCTGCTCGTGCCCAAAGAAATATCCAGGAATCACAGTCTCCTCCCGTCAACCCAGGGCATTCATTTCTTCCTCCTCTTTCCCTGCATTTTGTGAGACAGGACGACTACAGTATTTTTAGAGAGGGGGTCTGTGCACATTGGCCTTTTTACCTGCACCCCAGAACAGAAAGGAAAAGCAGAACAGAAGAGTTTGAAGTATTCAAGGCTGCCCTACTTTGTCGATGGAAATTTATATACACCTGGAAGTTTCTCTCCCTGGATTTTGGAAAAGGGCAAAAAAGAGCAAACAAGAGAAAAGGAAAAGAACAAAAGAAAGAAGGAAGAAAGAAAAAGAGGGGAAAAGAGCCAGATTAGAGCAGAATTTATGTGAAAGCTTCTGCACTCGATTCCCGACTGAGATTTTTAAAGGAAACTAAGGTATGAGCTCTCCACGAGAACAGGATGACCAATTTCTCTTCAGCCCCTTCAAAAAATCCCTACACTCAGTTCTACACAAACGTTTGTTCTTTTAAGGCTACAGGAATATCAAACCATGTCCCAGGACCTTGAAGTACAAATCGCTTGGGGCAGAGTGTGGAGGGAAGGCAAAAACGTCTTCTTGGACCTCCATGTACCTAAACTCCATGACCACAGCATGGCAAAGATGCCAGACCTTTAGGATTTAACCATGACTGTGGCAATATTGCTGGAGGTTGTGTGAGGGGTTTTTTTCCTTTTAAATTATAACAGAGCGGAAAAGCTTGAGGATATGAATCTTAAGTATCACAACAAAATAGAAGGTTAAAAAGAACCTCAAATACTTGTATCTTCCTTCTTCTTTTTCACTGTTGTGATTTTTTCCAGTATGTACTGACATGGGAATATGTTGACAGGACATGGTCATTCTCCTCCACCTGATATCTCCCTTCTGTTACATCCAGCACTCAGCTACAATCATAGGAATGCAAGCTCAGAGAAGGGATGATTGCCTGAATGGGCCACGATACATACAGCTGCCAATAACAGCAGCAATCTCACATATAGATAGTCCACTATATTAAAATACATGTGTTTTAGGAGAACAATAAGGTGGACTTCCTCCTCACAAATGTGTCATTCATGCTTTGGGGATGCACTTGCTGTGCCCAGCCCCCTTGCCTGGCGGGGATGCTGCTGATCAGGTTCCCAGACGAGAATTATAAGCAGAACTGAATTGTTCCTTTGGAATCCTTCATTTCCACGTGCAACATAAAATAATGGAGAATTCATCTGAGGAACTGTGCTGCAGTGTACTCAGTATTTACTAACCCTCTAAAAATAAACACATGAACCAGGGAACACTGTAAGCAAATTAAATGGCTGGCAGCTTTCCCTATAGAATTCCATGAAGGCAGCAATGCCCTTCTAACTGCAAAGCCTTCAGGAGGTCCTGAGATCCTAGGAACAGAGTGTGTGCCAGCAAAATGGCACTAGATGGAGAAAGACTAATTCTAGGGACGCTGGATGAGCTGTCACCTATCTGTTCTTACTCAAAGGCACTGGATTCCTAGGACTGAGCATCAAAGGGAAAATAATCTAATAGAAAATTCATTAAAGGCAGGTTCAGCCTCAATTTTGACTTGAAAACCCATTTACAGTCCTCTCTGTGTTTCTAAAGCCAGAAAGCAATGCCCATAAATGGTTTTGGAAAGCAGAAGAATCCTCTTGGGTTTGGCTTTGGGTACCTTTGCATGTATTGTGAAAAGAAGACCAAACACCCCAGGTAATGATGAGGCACAGGATAATGCGAGGCAAAGTTCAGCACTTCCCCTCCCATGTAACATTGCTGCAGCACATGGGCTGGCACACGACTCCCAGTGGGAGATTCCAAGCTTTCCAGAAAGTTGCTTTTCCCTCCTGTCTCTCCCCTAATTATCCATTTGACAGTCCTAGATGATTACATGTTGCCTGTGTGTTCAGCATCGCTGCGATCGTGCTGACCCCAGCCTGCCTGCAGGAGAGGGGAACACAAATTCCTACCGGCTTCTGACAGCCAACTCTCCTCCCCGAGCTCTCTGCTGAGCAGTGAAATGCTGGAAACCTCGCATTCTGCAGTACGAAGGGAAACTAAACACAGTCCTGCAAATAGAGTATCCTTCTGCTGTAGGATATAATGCAGAGAGTGAAACCTAAAGCAGGCACTTCCTTATTTATTATACAAGCAAGTATATTCCTCTCTCCATTATTATTATATATTTATTCGGAAGATACAGCTCAAGCATTGCTGTGACTGACAGACACGGAACAAGCAAAACCTTGTGTTACCTTGGTTCAAAGCTGTCAACTGAGGCAGCTCTGGAAACTACTGTTCTCAGCAAATCATTTGTTCAGAGAAAACAGTACCTGTCCTACCCATCAGACTAATTATTTTTGCATATAGGAATGAAGCTTGTAGTTCTGCAGTACCTGGGCAGGGACAACTTCCACTAGGCCAGGTTGCTCCAAGCCCTGTCCAACTTGAACACTGCCGGTGATGGGGCAGCCACAGCTTCTCTGGGCTTCCTGTGCCAGTGCCTCAGCACCCTCATACTGAAGAATAGAACACAGTCCTCTCTTCTCTCTGGGGGAGTTGGCACAGCCCCATTGCCTTACTGTTTTATGGGCATAGGAAGAGAAGAAGCTCGACCAAATTAAAGATTATGACATTCAGCTGCAAGAAGGTCTCCAGAATACAAATTCCAGCCTTTTTATCCTCTCCACTTCCAGCATGTTATGTCAGCATGTATATATCTCCTCTCATTGTTCCTTTCTTTTTTGTTTTCCATTTACATAAGGAGAGGAAAACAAATCAAGAAAGCAGCAGTTTCTATCCTAGTGGAGCTAATCCATTTCACTCCAACACACAGCTCCAAAATGACACAGCCGAATGTAGCCTCAACCTCACAAACCTCAGTTGCCATTGCTAATACCATCCTATGCTAATGCCCAATTATAGAACAAATCTGGGTACCCCAACATCCACACTAAATTTGCCACTCTTATGCCACAGAACTATAGCAAATACCAGTACCCTTAGAGCCATGGGTTAATACCACATTTCTGTAGCTGTGGTAGCTGAATCATCACATTTCAGTGTAGTTTAGACCATTTGACTGTTGCTATTACAGAAGGGAAAAAGTGCTACTTCCATTAAAGTGGAACTTTTACTTCAATTAAAGTGAAATCCCAACTGTCAGCTCATGCTGAAACGTTGCAGTACAGCTGCCAGCTCCAGCATTCGCAGATAAAACAGTCTGGGGTCACAGCTTTCTGGCTAAGTTACAGCACACAATTATAATAGCAAATCTATTCTGACAGGTTCTGTTCCTCTATTTGGTATTTGTTTGCTTAGATTTATTTCCTTTAGCTGTATTTCAAACCATTGATTGTATATAAGCATGTCAATTCATTAACAAATTTTGTCAGCTATCCTCTTTGGCACTGGCAATGGGCTGTTTCCCTGCTAAAATTAGTCCAGCTAGAATGTCACTTGCACACCAATCAGTGCTCTATTCAGGAAGGTCAGGCGGCAAAGAAGAGAAAACTACTTCTTTTCTTTTAACCAAGAAAGAATACAAAAGATTTCTGAACTCCAAAGCCTCACTGGAACAGGTCACATTAACACTATGCATGAAGGAAGACACTTATTCTTTGCTTTTCAGGTTGAGGGACTGCTGCTGGAAACTCCTCTGTCCAGAAGTTAAGCTTGCAAAGTGACTTTCCATACCGGACCATAACATCCTAATACATCCCTGGTACTGGATCTCCACGTAGAAGTAGTAACCATGCAAGGGGGACAGTCAGAGATGCTCTGAACTTCTGGAGATCTCTGGGATACTAGGGGATTTAAAGGAAAAGATAGAGACTTACACCACGTATGGCCTGGGGTGGATTTTGTCTCCTGCTAAAATAGAAGAATTTTTACTGAGGGAATAAAAGACAGCAACCTAATCTCGTATATTCCCCTTTTTATATTGCTTTGTTAGAGGTTGTGTTATAAACTTGACAAAAAAAGAGCACAAAGTAATGGGGAAATGAACAGTGAACTCTAGTTCTCTAGAATACTTGAGATTGTCCATTCCATTTCCATGTTGCCCGGGACAGTGGCAATGGTGGGTCAGCCGCAATCACTCTGATGGCACCCTTACTGCTCCCTTTGCAAAGCTGTCAGCAAAGTCCCACCAGAAGGAAACTGTCACTGAAACACACCTGAGATGCTGCCAATGCCAATGTCCTTAGGGCAAAGCCATCCTCCCTCCGTACATGCCTTCACATGCTCTCAACTTATCACCACTTTTTATCTGTATCTGCCACAGACTCCGGTATTAACAGGAGCCAGCACAGCAAAAGCTCTCTAACGTCTGTTCAAAGTTATATTTCTTTGACATTCGTAATTATAACCTTTGTCAGCAAATCAGTTAAGCATGAAATTAATTTTGAAAATCATTCCACTGGCTTTACCTGGCTTGCTCATATGTTTAAAGTTAACTGAACACTTCAGGACTTTGCTGTACACAGACCTATTTCTGACAGAGTGCAAAATGCTTCCAGTTGTAGAAAAATGGCCAGTAGTCATATACTGTTCAGTTCTCCAACTCAGATGTAATCTTACAGGGGTGTTCTGTCATTTACACAATAGTAAGCCTGCTTGCCTGCAAGACCCACATGCTGCAATCAACTTTAACTCAGTTCTACATGCGTACATTAATGTCCCTTGCGCAACAGAAGCGCATCAGTTGTATTGGTGTAACGCACACCACTACAGTCAGCTGCTCTGAAGAGTGGTTTATTCTGCAGCCGATGGATGATTTGCTGGTTCTGGAAGGCTCTCCATGTGACAAGTGTTTCTAAAACATTTAAGGTACTACAGAGTGTAAGGTTCTCGAGAGTGCAATCATATTTTGCAACTAAATCATAGGAAGAAAGCTCCCTGGCAGGTTTTCTACAATTAACAAATTGAGTTCATGGCAAATAACTTTGGTTTTGCAATTACAAATGTGCAACGCCTGAAAATTAATCGCTACAGCATTTAATGAATATGCAGAAAAGTAATCCCAACAGCTGGAAACCATAGAAAAGACTTTAAATCCTAAGCTGTGAAGTTAGGTACCAGCAACAATTCCAGAATTAACTTACAATATCTTGCCCAGTACATATGAACACATCTTGCTGAGCCTAAATATCAGAAAACACCAACCTGATATTAAATATTGACATAGATAACAGATGGTTTAACACATCGGTCCCCACTTGGGGTTGCCTAATGCATCTGAATCATGTTTTGAAATACAACTCAAGGTTTGGAAAATCTCTAAGGTTTTCAAGAAATGGAGTTTAATGTCAAGACTACTCAAAGCAGCTGTTTCTATTAACCATGGAAAATCACATCCAGTTTTTTAATGCATGACCCAATGCAGAAATTATGTATTTTAGGGGTCCTATCTACCTCCACTCCCACCATTCTCCAAGGAATAACATGTTTTACATGAAATTACAATAAAATGACAACACACTTATCAGGGCTTCATAGGTGTTGTCACTTATTACTCAAGAAAAGATGCTTGTGTTTAGCACTTCTACCTGAAGCATGATGATTTAATGGTTACTTCAATGCTCAGCATCAATGCTTTCATGATATTTGAGTTGCTTGCTTCATGCCAACATCAGGAAGATGGAGCAGGCTGGAGGAGACAGAGGGTGTACGGATGTCTGCTGGTCCACACTAGAATCTGTGGTGTGGAAGAATTGCTCCCTTTTCCAGATACATGATGGCCTTTTCACACCTCTGGAGTCCACCTCCAGAGACTGGACCTTAGACTAAATCTAGTTTGCTGCCACCCACTGTTATTCCCCATCCTCTGCTCTGCAGAAATCCATTCTCTCCTCTCACCCGGCCATTCTTTTTCACTCCTATTACTTAGAAGCTCCTGCTAAGATGAGGAACCTCATGTTGTTAACACCATACACAGCTTTTCTAGAATGCAAATCTTCAGGTGGACACCCTGACACAGAGATAGGCAAACTAAAAAACAATAACTGATAAATACCATATTTGTCTCAACCTCTCCAAATCTGGCTAGTCAGAGAGATGCTCATAGAGTTAATGCACTGTACTTCCATGTCCTGCTTCTAAAAGAGGTGGAGATTGAATCTTACTCTTTTCTAAATCTGACTTTATTACAGGTACAAGAGAGCTGGGTATGTTCAGCACAGCCTGTATTAGCAGTTTTATGTTCTTTTAATCGCTGACATGGAATGTAAATAGCTTCCTCAATTGCTGCATGCTTCCCATTCCTGAAGGAAGACACACCCTTTGACAAAGCTTAAGAGAATATAAAGTTAAATCCCTGTTTACTAAAGGAATTAAATACCCCTCTCGTTACTGAAACAAAGCAACCTCTGCATGGGGGATCTATACACCCTTCAAGAATAGGAAATGCACAAATAAGAAGCATTAAAATAAATGTAAAGAAACTCAAGATTTGGGAGTTATGATGAATAATAAAGTGAACTGGACTTTCTCACAGCTGGGTAATGTTGGGGTTCATCCAAATAACTGTAAATAAAAAGAATTTTGTGTTGTTTTATTACAGAGGCCTAAAGAGGTGCCCCATAGAATTCCATTGAAGTTGTCCATCACTGGCCTGAGGCAGCATGTACTCAGCCTCCCTTGGACATTTGCTTTCACGTGCACATTCCTTCCTGTTAACTTATAAAGCTGCAGCACTTACGTCTATGGTCTGTCTATTACAGTAAAAAAATCTCTCTGCTGCTTTGATTTCACAGCAGGGAAACCTACAGAACACAAAGATCCTGGCTGACATTCATACAATTCTCTCTGCGATGATCTTTGCTTTTCCTTTGACAAGCACCACATACTTGTCCTGGCCTGGTTTCCCACAATGTATTCTTGAGATGCACTTAGAGGAAAAGCAGTTTGAGAAGGTAGACCAAGACTTTGATGACTTTGGTTCCATTTGCCATGTACTTCCAGAGAAGCGACTTCATTTCTGTATGGTTCTGTACCCCTCTGTAAAAACTGCAGGGTTTCTGCTTGTAGGACCATCTCTACATCAGCCCCTGATATTCCACTCTGAAAGCTGATAGACATGAGTGGGAGTTGTGAAGAGTACATGGAAGAAGACACAAAAGCCACAGCCCGCAGCTGGTTCAGGCTCAGATTTGGTTATGGGTCCTATGAACAGCACAACCCTCCCCTAAACAACCTCTTGTCAGCAAACCCAGATTGCTCCTGTTTAAAAGGAGGTTAAGCCCAAATGCTTGACTTGTCTTTCCTGAGCAGACACCTATGGCCACATACGGAGGCAACCATAGCTGAAGCCAGTACTAGGAGGGATACGTCCTCCAAGAAAAGGTTCCAAAGACTGTAGGATTTTCCACATTACTGTAAATAAAAGGACTTGCCAAAGCAAAGGAGAACAAA
This sequence comes from Psilopsiagon aurifrons, assembly GCA_025447955.1. NCBI lineage: Eukaryota > Metazoa > Chordata > Aves > Psittaciformes > Psittacidae > Psilopsiagon > Psilopsiagon aurifrons. The sequence continues at coordinate 22,482 of JAOEHY010051288.1, forward strand.
GCCAAATCAAATAAAAATAATGATCGACAAGAAACACCAAGAGGCAACATGCCCATTTGCAGTCCCACATAAATGCAGATGACCATGGAGATTCTTGCCCTATAAGCAGTGTGCAAATACACACTGGAACAAAACTCGCTGTTAGGGCTCTCTTCCATGAGTAACGAACTTGCCCCCAGGTTACTTTCAAACCATCAATTTTAAAATTACAACCCTTCTCTGAGAACCTGCAGTACAAATTGAATGTGCAAGAAGTGTACTTACTCATTCCTCTCCAGATTGATGACTAGATGTTCTCTTTCGGCTTGTATTACAAACTGCAGCAGGGCTGGGTGATTCTGAAAAAGGAAAAGAGAGTTATCTGAGGCCAAACCCAGAGCCCATCATCTTGCACCCAGGATGCTGGGTACATGTTGTCAGTGCAGGATCCGGCCCTGTTTGGCAGGAGCAAGTGGGTACAAAGAGAAGTTTTTGTGGCATCACAGCTCTTTAACCACCACTTTAAGCAAAGCTACATTAAATGCAAATATAATATTTTATGGATTCTCTATCTTCCTTTTCAATTTCTTTTAAGTGAGCTACAGGTATTCAGGTCTGGCCTTTTCATGACCATTTTCAGCTTAAGGTATTCATGTTCAAAGCTAATCCCTCCTGCATCAAGGGCAAACTTGTAGTACTGTGATCACAGTCAGCAGGGTGACTGCAACAGAAATACTTTTTCCGTAAGGCTGAGCATGCTAAATATTTGCATGTAGGACCAAGACCATAATAGAATAAAGTACAATTATGCTGAACTATTCCCTATAAGCAGCTAAATATTTTTTATTTTTATTTTTTCATAAGGTATATTTAAGTTTTAGTTTAAAATAAAAGAATTGGCGTTGGAGGAATTAGAAATAAGGTCAACAGTATGATCAACTATCTCCATGAGAACAATAGGCAAAGTATTTACAGGGATAGAAGTATTTAAGAGAATTTTCTAAACAAGACATCAACAGCAAAGCACACAGAAATCCCAGCTGCACGATAGCATAGAGCAAGGATCAGGACATCTGGATTGCATTTTCAGCACCATCATGACTGCATGTGATCTTCATACTGCTGGTCTCCTGATTACAGAACATGTTCTTTTTCATCTCAAGCGTCTGCAGGTAAATCCACTAAGTTTTTGGAAGCTGTGGAAGAGCATTGGAAAGGTCTGGGATCCTGGCAGTGTTCAAGGCCAGGCTGCATGGGACTTGGAGCAAGGTGCTCTAGTGGAAGGTGTCCCTCCCCATGGCAGGGGGCTGGAGTTGGATGAGTTTTAAGGTTCCTTCCAACACATTTTATGATTCTGTGATCCACTTGCCCTCTGAGGCAGAAGGGAGTGGAAGATCCAGTGCTTGTTTGCAGAAAGGGGCAGTGCACCTACACAGGCTCTTAAAACTCTTCTTCAAAGAAGATACACGATATACAATATGCAAGTTACCCTTACTCCAAAAGGCTGAACTCATACTTTTAAGACTGTTTACACTTAACTTACATTTCATTAAACAAACTTACTGGATTGCGAGGCACTATTTCCTTGGTTTGAAATTCCAACAGTAGCTCAGTTGTTCCTCTGCACACGCAACACGTTTGCCTCAAGATTTATGTCAGCCAATTGCAGATCTGAAGCGGGATCATTTTAGGGTTATAACATTTAACTGATTTATTGAGAAATGTGTCTGAATATGTGATTGCTGCAGTGGTGCCTTACTGGAGCTCCGGCTGCGTGACAGTCGGGGCACCCCGCCCATTCAATGCAACGGGTTTTAAATGATACGGAAAATTGGAGCTATTTATTAAAAAGTGAACTTATGAGAGGGCTGTCATAGACTAAACAAAATAGTGGTTTTGCTATAATAAAGAAAAAGAGCTGCCATCTCCCCAGTGCTCTCAGATATGATTAAGCACACATTGTGACTGAGGTACTATTGCCTTCTTCTAAGTGTCCTGCCCGCCTGCTTGTGCAAATTAAAAGGTATTTTCCCTCTCCCCATGCACAACAGCAACACCATTGAAATTCTGCATCTATGTGCACCCTGCAGAAGCTAGAGCCCACCAGAATGGCAAGTAAATGCTTCAGACTATCCTTGGCATTTGGCAAACACATGGGAGTTATTTATTGGCATGAATATTTAGAAGCAGTGTTGATTACCACTGTAATATTAATGCCTTGGTTCCAAACCCCATAAGATATACATACTATAGGGTTTTGAGAGACTAAAATACAATTAATTACAATATAACACAGCAAATAATTAAGATATTGCTGTAGCACTAATGGATTCGTTTCAGCTAAAAGGCCTCTGTTAATATGTAATTGATAACTGCATTCATTCATGAGTTCACAGTGGTACTTATTTGACAGGCAATTGATGTCAGCAAGTTGTAAAGTTAAAGAAGCAGCTGCAGAATAAAACAGGCTGCTACAAGACAAAAACATCCCCCAGAGAATTCCTGAAGCTGAAACCTTAGTATGGAGCACAGTAACGTCCCCAGTTAGGATGTTTGTCTGCTTTGCTTGAGACACAGGGTCAGACTCTTGCTTTACCATAGATTTTTCTTTCAAGCAAATGGCTCATTTCCTTGTTTGCCATCTGGGAAGAGATGAAACGATACTTTTTCTTATTCTGACTGGCAGCCATAAGCATAAATACAGTAAAAATTACAGGTGGTATGGTGATTGGAAACACATAAGCACTTAACACGATACATTTCTGCTGAGGAAGAAATATAAATATCATTCAGAAAGGGCATTTTAGGTTTGATTTGGTTTTTTTTTTTTTTCTTCCTTTTTAAATGCACACACTTGTGAAATGAACTCAGATCTTTTACTTTAGTTTTGTTGCAATGGTGGTAAAGGCTCCATCAAAAGTATTTGCACGGTTCTGCTACAAGACCTTCAAAGCTCATTTGGAATCTCATGAAGTACCAGAACACTCCCCCCTTACAATGGATATTATCAGAACTACAAACACAGATATTAGATTTCTGCTTTGTATTTTCTATTCAGAATAATTGAGAAAGCATATTGTGAGGGCGCAAACTCTTCTGCTCAGCTTCAGAAAGAGCCACTTGTTGTAAGCCTTTCTTAAGAACCTCAGAAAATAATTTCCATGCTGATACCATGGCTTATTCCCACATGATCCCTTTAAAATTATCAAATGTGAACATAAAGTGAACCTTGCGAGAACAGCATTATTTAAAACATAATGAATCATTTCATATGGTTCTACCTTTTCTCCACAGACTTATGCTTTCTAGTTCTTTCTACGCTTAAACTACAATTTGCTGCTTTCTTTTTGGCCGTGTTTTTTGCTGCATAAGAGAAGTTTTCATCAATGCACACAAACTGTTCCTTGATGTCATAAGAGGCAGAACTGACTTGAAGATGGTTGAAGTAGCACCTTCCTTACCATTCTCCTCTTAGTTAGGGAATTTACTTACGAAATCTACATCAAATAGTACCATCAGAAAAGCAAAAGCCTTTTCCCCATTAAGCTGTTCCTTGTTTGTTTGCTCGTTGAGGCATGTCGCTTTGAATTGGCATATTAAGTGAAACTTCATATTCTGAAGGAAATTAGTGAAACAGTAAGTTAAGGTTAAGAAAGAATTCTCTCTGACAAAGCAGATAAGGACAATGAATTCAGCACTGCTTGAACAAGTCGAAGCTGGAGAGAGTGTAGCTGTTTCTCGGTCAGAGAAGTGCTCTTGCTTTCTTACAGTGGAATTAAAATCACTATGCACTAGTAAAAACTAGTTTAGCTAGGAATAGTTTTAAAGTACTATTAATTTTTTAATTAAGCTAAGTTGAAATTAAATTAAAATTACAAGTAAAGGACAGTGGAAGGTGTCCCTGCCTGCTGCAGGCTGTTGGAACTGGATGAGCTTTAAGGTCCCTTCCAACCCAAACTATTCTAGGATTCTAGGTTTTTTCCCTTTCAATTGACATCAATCTCCAGACCTTTATGTGCAAAGAGAAAAGAAAGGATGGTTAGAGGATTAAGGGCTTCCCCTGTGAATCTGGAGATCTGCTGGGAATCTGGTTCTATCATGCACCTCTGCCTTGGCTGAGACGACTGTGTTTCATTCTGGAAACAGCAAAATTGTCCTGCTGAGCTAACCTGTTATACCTCAATTCTTTCTCTGCTTCACTTACTCTTTCTATCTGTTTCCTCCAATTTGTATCTGTAAAGAGAACATGGCAAGAGTTTTCATTCTCCTGTCTTTATCTGTGTAAACTGTTTTAAAGGCATGCATCCTAAACACAGAGGTGAGGAAATAGGCACCTTCTTTCTGGTAAAGGCATCAAGGCGATACAAAAGCAGTGGCTAAAAAATAGCAATAAACACTTTTCTCTTTGAGTGCTCATGTATTATCACAGCACCATGAATACAAATTTTCAGTAGCAGATTTTGAACTTCTCACACTTTCAGTGTCTACTTTATAGTAATAATGATAAGATACCTTAAAAAAACAACCACAAAACCAGTTTTTATGCCTGAAATACTAGTAGCTTTCCATGTGGAGTAGATTTGTGCACCTTGGTGCGATGCCCATTCTGGAGTTTGAATACAAAGAAGTTGTCACTGAGCATACTTTCCTGAACAGTAATCTAGGAAAAACTCTTAATCATTGCTGGATCATCTTTTCCTTTTGGCTGTGGAGCTGGCATGCACTGTGATTGCACTGCAACGCTGTGAGCTTTCCTCTTGATACTCACTGCTGAGATTGGGATAGAATAGTTCAAGACGTTTCTCATTAGATTTGAAGAAGCAGAAAACTGATGGAGTGGACAGTCCTAATCCATGTGGCTTTGCAACTTTCTCTCTAAAAGATAGAGGATTTTCTTGGATTAAGATACATGGGTTAGACAAGCACGTACACCTTTAAATTAAAATATATTCTAGCATTTATATAATAGAAAGAAAATGAAGTATCTATAGACAAAGGAAAGGGTGAAGGGAAACTCAAAGCAGCAGCATTAATTCATTTGGAAAGAGAAATGCATTTTCTGCTGTATCAGATGTCCAAATCCAGTACCTGAGAGTAGACATCGGCACAAGAAATAAAACCAAAAGGGATGATTTTGCTTCTCTGGTTTCAAAGCTTTAAATTATATCTTCGATGGTAAACTGAAATAGGCAGGTGTGTTTAATCCAACAAAGTGGTTTCCAGTCCCTCCAGAGCTGCTATTAACTTTGCTCAAGCCAGCCTTGCAACAGGGTCATCTTTGCTTGGGCAGCCAATTTGACCTACAGCCACAAAGTGCTTGTCACATGCCAGGCACCAGTTTACATGGACTGTCCCAGCAGGTCAGTGGCAGGACATTCCTACCCTGAAATGGGTCAAAATTGGCAAGATGGTAAGGAAAAAAGGTAATTATAAGGAGAACTAAGGACTGCAGTAAGTTGAAGGCAACAAGGCTCCTGACATTGAACATGGAGCAAAAAGAGGAATGCAGCAAAACCTCCTAGCTGTCACATTCGATAGTTGCCTGGGCTTAAGTTTAAAGTAAGAGAAATCACATTGTCAGTGACAAACACAGGAGAAGAGAGGCTGGAAACCACTCCAGCCTTGCACAAAGCTTGTCACCTCTGTATCAAGCCACAGCAACAAAGCACAGTTTTCCCATAGGATGCATAAAGAACAGAGATGCAAGAGATGAGCGTCATCTATTTTGGTCGGCTACTGCAAAGCCAGCCTGCCTCAGATATGTATCTGATTGTGGATGGTAGCTTAACACAGTGTTATACAAGGAAGTTGGATGCAGAAGCAAATCAATGTTTGTTTATGAAAACAGCAAGAGGAACAGTGAAGAGACATCTTAATGTGGAGAAACATGTTTCTGAACCATCAGCATGTATTTAAAATGGAATTAAATCACATAGCTCATTCATGCAGAAATTACCTACTCACAACTGGCCAAAGACAACCAACAAAGACTGGTGCCTTTCAATTACCTGGTTTCCTCCAGCATTACACATCAAACCAGTCTTGATGATGTGACAGCCAAAGTACTCAATATGGGGATAATTTGGGAGTATTATTTTTAATCCAGAGTCTTCAACTGTGCAAAAGGCACCAACAGTTACTCCAAGGATTAGACCTTATTCACTTGCTCCTCCGTGCTCTTGAAAACAGAAATTCCAACACAAAGAAAGCGAGGGTCATAAGTTTATGTGATCTCTTAAGCATAAATCTGGAAACGAAGGACTTCTGAGATGTATCAGATAGTTACATAAATCTAGATGCTTTTTCTTGTCTCTGAAGAGCTAACATCAGGAATTAGAAATTGCATAAGTGAGAAAAGAGATAAATTCTCTGTTGTTTTCTGCTATTTATAGGAAACACCTTTACCCCCCTCCGTATTAGTCACACACTGGTGTTCCGTGTTGGTGCCTTCACAAGCTAAAAGGTATCTTTACAAGAATCAGATCTTTGGGCTGATATTACTCCTCTAGTATCTGTAATACACAGAGGAAAAAGCTGGGAAATCTATAAGAAATAAAGCCACCTAGGGAATCTCACCATGATAACTTGAATTCAATCCAACAAATACAAGCTGTCTACAAAGTATATACATTTAAGACAATTACAATCAGCAACAACTATTATAAATGGCATGCATTGCTTTTAAATCAATACATTCTTCTCCCTTTTCCTTTGGCATTATTTTAGAAGCAAACCCAAGAGGCTATGTTTCATGCAAACACCTCCAAACCCAAGTGATATTTCATGCAGACATGAAAAGTATAAACATTTAATTCATACTGTTTTTCAAGTTCCTGAGGGCAGTGAATTCAGCTGTGCTTTCCTTACTGTCAAATGACAAGCATGTATCCCCCGTGGCTGTATATAATGAGCAGCAACAAAGAGAACAGGGTGTTTTGCAGTTGGGTTTTTTTCTAATGGCATAGCAAAGAATCACAGCCCCTTAACAAATTGGCTCAGCCACTCCAATAATGTAAGAAACCAAAGAACTTCCAAGTTTGCTCCCAACTTTCAAATAAAGGGATTCTTTGAGAAACAGAATGATCATACTCCCTCTTTCTGACTCTACAAATAGACGCAGGATTCTTCTATCTGGAAGGCACGATTTCTAATTTGAATTTCTTTTTCTTCTTCTTTTTCTTTCCTCCTTGTATAGTAAATCAATCTACTGCTTGGAGGTAGTCAGGCTTTTCCACCCTCTACTTTTCCTGCTTTGTGCCAGTCAGCTATTTGCAACTTGCTGCCCACCACAAGACCAGAAACCGTCACACATGAGATTCTAGAGCAGTGACAGGGTAACAGCAGCAACAATCCTGCCCCTTCTCTTGCAGTAATAGATAACCCCATCATGGAGCAACATCCATAAAATAGGAGCAATGGGACACCCTTGGGAATAACCAAAAGTTACCAGGCTTCATAAGTTAAAAAAGAATTTCAATTAAAATTAAAAGAAACACCCCAAACACTTGGGCTGCCTCTATAGCACTGGCAGCCCCAGCCTCTGGTCATCAGAGCTGTTATCTGGCAACATCTCCTGAAGCTCCTGCAAATCAAATGGCCATTTAAATTAACAGTTCCTTGCTCCTTATTGTTGTCCTAGGTTCCCTACTCAGAGTTCAAAATCCGAGCAAATAACACTCAAGAAAGAGGAAACTGAGAAGTTAATTGTGCCAAACCAAAATCAATAAAACTACACAGCTCTAGCACACAGTTTCCTGGTTTCCATGCAGAAATAAAAAGCTAATGACTGCTCTGGGAAAAGGAAAGCATGCTCACAATTTAGTTGCATCCTTTTTTTTGCAAGGTATTCCCAATTTCCATGTACAAAATACCATAGCATTATGGATCAAATTCTTCAGGAGCAAATCCAAGAGAAGTCTGATGTTTTTAAAGAAAACTGCATCTTCTGAGGCCGAGTTGTTATGCTATGAATTTATCCAGTGCCAGCAAAAAGTCGGACATGGAAGCTGAATTCAACATTAACACCCTATTTTCATTATCAGGCACTGAAGATGCACTAAACCATATTAATGTGCATTTGGCTAGCTGAACGGGGATGAACGGAAAGTTCACAATTTTACGCATTAAAACTAAAAAAGTAAAATGTGCTTTTCCTTTCTTTTTAATTAAATCTCAGCAGTGCAAGTTGGGCAGCTTTGGGTTTTAAAGCAGCTATCCAATTATCTGCTGAACTATATTGGTTAAAAATAGGTCAAAAATCAATACACTCCTTTCCGGACACACTTTGAAACAAAAATCTCTCAAAAGATTCCTTAAAAACAAGTTCAGAGAACAAACAGAAATGAGTTATGAGAAAGGGGACGGGTGTTGCCAACACTCTGAAAAAGCCGGTCGGGAGCAAGCACCGCTATCCTCCTTTTCAGGATGTGGTTTGAGAGAAAGATGCACGCTATAACAGAAACCAGCCAATGTGAGGTATTGAAGCCCTTCCTGTATCTTTGCAGCAGGATGGATGCAAACCAACATAAACCAGCATTCAGTGTGTATTTATTACACTTCACTGCATGCCTGATGACCTGCAAGGAGTCTGCTCTGCATCTGGGAGAGGGTGATTCGTTAGACTCATGAATCACAAAGGAAGGAAGAAAGGAAAATGCAGCAACATATGGTTTTGACTGAATGGAAATGACTGCATCAAACTGTGAACTCAATTCTGTATTAAGAACAACTAATAAAAATAATGAAAAATACACATGCTTTTATCCAGCTCTCATTTGAGATGCTGCAGGGCTGGAGCAGCTCTGCTCTGGAGCCAGGCTGAGAGAGCGGGGCTGGGGCAGCCTGGAGAAGAGA
>JAOEHY010051289.1:0-20320 GCA_025447955.1 Psilopsiagon aurifrons
CAGGAGCAGAGGGAAGAAAAAGGGGGAAGTGAGTGAACAAACTGCGTGGCTGATTTATGGCTTAAACCATGACAGGTTGGAAAGGACCTTAAGATCATCTAGTTTCATCCCCCCTGCCATATGAGTATTGGTTACTTGAACCTGGACAAAAAATTATCCCTGCCAATCTATCAGGAAGTTTACTAGCTTAAGAACTATATCTATTTGTCAAACCTCAGCTCTAACGTTAATGGTAATGGAACATCTAACCATGTCTTCATCTTTCATCAAGGCACTTATTTCCCCTGGTGCAGTGTATGAATACAATTTCTGATACTAAAGGAGGCAGCAATTCAGAAGGGTGAAGCTCTTCAGTGGTGGCAGTTAAAATAAGATTACTATAGCCACAATAAGCTAACAAGAAGTATCCCAAATTATGTTTTTGTTTGTTTCTGTTTTTTTAACCATTGAGTCTTAAAGTTTCCAACTGCTTCAATAGAATCTCTCCGGAGCTAATCACTCTACATTCATTAACTAATTTGTAAAGCTTTTACTTATTATAGTCATTCTCTGTGGTGTAGATGAAACACTATATGTTTTAGGAACTTTTTATTCGATGTCACTCAGGGTCAATCTACCTATATGTATTTTAACAATGAGTCTTGTGCTTTCTAATTAGGCTTCTGACCCAAAATGTGAGCATGATAAAGTGAAAAATAGTTGCTGCACCTTTATTTCCTAAGCTTTATTTTCTGCTTCCAAGTAAGGGATAGTAAAAATATCCATCACATTTCAATATTACTTTAATGGATTATGAAAAAACCCTATAATTGAGCACTATACATGTTATCTATAAAATTCACTGACTGCTGCTGAAACTTCAAGAATTCTTCAGTCATTTCATTCACTTCCAAGTGTGCTCACAATTAAACTTTATTACATACCAGAATCTGCCTCTATTAAAACCAGAGCGTCTTCATTTTTCTAAACTTTGTGTCCACCATTAACTTTTATTACACACCAAAGTCTATTTGAAACAAACTGTAATGTTGCCGGAAAGCAATTTTTCTCTTGAATTGCTTTAAAACACTGATCCAGTTTTGACACAGGTTTTCTTTGTACTTTTTCCTTCACTATGCTCCAGTAGCATTGTCTGGAACCACTAGGAAGACACCTAAATATCTTTGTTCAGTATGGTGGTATTCAATCCTATTTGAAGTTCCTGTTGTGTTTCACCGTGATCATAGTTGTAGCCTCTTTACTATGTCGGACTTTGATTTTAATGTTGCTGTATTGTTGCATTATTTTGAGTGTGTAAGACATGAGGACAGAGGTATTGTTGTAAATTCAGAATAAAATATTGTGAGTCAAACTGTAGGAGTATGTGTCAGTCTGTAGGAGCATTTTGAGAGTGTACAGTCTTAAAAATGGATCTAATTGCCTAGAATACCAGACACTATGGAAATCTATAAAACCTGTACACAAATTGGAATTTTTTTGTGCAGAGGCTAAGTATATGATTTGCTGAATAAGGGTCTTACTGAAGCTAATTTTGTATTTTCTTAAACTTTCCTTACTTCTGCCTTAGAATTCTATAATTTCCCCTTATTGTACAACAATTACAATAAAAAATTCTATTCCACTTTCCTTTTAAGTATTTTGCCTGTCTTGATTTACTTGTGTTAATGGATGCATTTCTTTACTTCATGGAACAGCTAAAAATTATTGAGCTATACTGTGATTCCAGATTTCTTTATCTAATCTATACATTGGGTAATATATATGAGCTGACTAGACTGAATAATTTCTCTGAAAATTATTTCTCTGAAAAATTTCTCTGAAATTATTTCTCTGAAATTATTTCAATTGAAATAATTTATTTTACTGAGTATTAACATGTAACTCCTTAATCTATGTAAATAACTTGACTTGGAATCAAAATATGTCATGTATGCCTGGAATATGCAATTTATCAATCTGTGGGGCTACTTACGTTTACATTGATGTAACATGAAAAATGGCAACCAACCCTGTGACATTCTCAAAAAATGGTATAATTGTTTATTAATTTAGTTCCATAGATTTAAAGCTTTGATAACAACGTATACCAAATATTAATTCCTATTTCTCTTACTTTTAAATAAACCAAGTAAATCATGTAAGCCTGCTATGAAGACATATAAAATTAATAGTGTGTAATTATAGCATAAATGATAATAAAACCAAACTAGTTGCTGTAGATGGAATAATAATAATAAGCTGAAGGACTGTTGTTAATCTCTTTAACATTTCTAAAAAAACCCCCAACATTTTAACCAGCAGTTTGACATTTTTTCTCACAAAGACCATGTTAACAAGGTAGGTGAGAATGGATCAACTCTATCAGCAGTGAAAAAGAAAGGTGCAAAGAGGTCAGAAATTGCCAGTTCACTGCTTAAATACCTAATTTAAAAAATACTCTTTTATCCCTTTTAAACCTGTAGCTTCTTTATCTTTGCATGATTATGTAGCCTAGACTTATTTATGTGTTCTGATTGGTTTGAACACAAGTAAGATTGAAAATGAAAGCTGTTAAACAGAGACACTCCACAGCGACTGTGTGAGTGGAGCTAAGGAACCAGGTCTCCCTGGGATCCAGTTATAGGAAATGTGGGACTGTTTCAAAGCTGCATTAGGAGAGGTTCAGACTAGGTATCAGGAAACACTACAGTGGCTTCCTAAAGAGGTAGTCAATGACCTATGCGTTTAGTCTTCAAAAACATTTTGCGCAGTGCCGTTAAGAATCTGCTTTAGCTTTTGGTCAGCCCTAAAGCGGTCAGGCAGTTAGACTACATGATGACTGCAGGACACCCCCACTGAAATTTATTCTGCTCTATTCTGTTCCATTCTGTTCCATTATGTTCAGTTTCACTCCAAAACAGTCTAGTTCTTTGATTACACAGAGAACTACAATCCCTAAATTTTTTTGTACACCACATTCTTACTGTGCTCTATTATTCTTGTATTCTTCCACAATGACAAATGACTGCATGTAACGGCCAGGTTCATTCTTATCTTCATGTCACTTTTATGCAGCTGACGTTCATAAAAGATAAGAACATTAAGAGGAGGCTTTTTTTCCATGGAAATTTTCTATCAAGTAAAGTGAAGAGTAAGGGGTCTGAAGGTTATAGATGTTAAGGAGCTACTCACAGCCAGTGCAATTCTACAGAACCCTTTCTGATATGATTGCTTCTCCCCAGGCAGATCATCAGTGGTATCAAGAATTTTAAACACCCTGAAAAATAAGAGAAGTGGTGGTTCCCATTAATTTCTTTGGCGGGTGCATTAGGTTTTATATTGCCTGAATGGGGCATGGCAAGACTGATTTACCTTGCTGTTTCCACAGTCTGAGTGTGCTCTAAAGGGGCAATGATTAGAAAAAAAGTTACAGTTGGACTCTAAAAGAGCATACAGAATTTTAGTAAAATCATTAGGGCAAGTTTTAATAGATTATGGATGGAAAAGTCTAATGTGGAAGCCCAGAAAGAATAAACAGCAATACTGTAAGACTTTAATGGATTCACAGCACCTAGATTAGCAGATCATTGTGGTCTAAAAACTTCCACATGCAATTTCTCAGGGCACCCACCTCAGGAGACCAAGGACTGTGAGTGAGACCCAAAAATTCACAGAGAAGTGACAAGATGGAGGGAAGAAAATCACTGTCAGCTCCTAGAAGGCACCAAAAAGCATATGCAAAATGAGGACATGGTCACCAACCTAAGAAGAACACAGGACACGTGAGAAGAGTCAACAGATGGCATACCATGTCCTTTGTGTCTTGGGAGGAAACTTGTGCAGACTGGGAAAGTTGGGTACAAGTGATTTGATACCCAAATACTTGGTATATCCACTTGGACATATGTCTGAGTATTCTTGCATACGTGGGCGAGAAAGTAGTGATGGTGTCAGTTTTGTTTAAAGATAATTAGGATCACCTCCTATAAAATCGTTGCTACAGTAGAGCCCCTACATTGCAACTTTATTACCAGTGAGGGCATGAAGATTATTTCAATATCCTAGCTGAATTCCTGATTTTGCTCTGTGTGTTCACATGGCTTTTACTTTACCTATTACACTGTCTATACTTCAATCCACTTGTTTTCTCAGCTTTACCCTTACAACTCTCTCTTCCATCCCACCAGGAGAGAATGAATGAGCAGATAAGTGGTGCTTCATTGCCAGATAGGGTTAAACCACAGCACAAAGTTTGCTGTCTGTATTAATCTGAATCACTTCCTAGAATCATAGAGAGATTTGGGTTGGAATGGACCTTAGAGATCATTTAGATCCACCCACTTTGTCATAGCCTGGGACACATTCTACTAGACCAGGTTGCTCCATGCCCCATCCAACCTGTCTTTGAACACTTCCAGGAATGGGGCAGCCACAGCTTCTCTGGGTAATCTGTGCACCAGTGTCTCACCACCTCTTGTCATATCACTACTTGCTTTTATAAAAAGTCCCTCTCCAGATTTCTTGTAGGCCCCTTTTAGGTACTGGAAGGCTGGTATAAGGTCTCCCTGGAACCTTATCTTCTGCAGTCTGAGGAAGTCTCTCAGCCTGTGTTCATAACCCTCTGATAAGGTGGGGTCTCATCAGAGCAGAGTACAGGGTCAAGATCACCTCGTTTGTCCTGCTGGTTATGCTCCTTTTGATGCAGCCCATCATATGGCTTTCTGGTTTACTGGGCTGCAAGCACACATTGGAGGGTCAAGCAGAGTTTTCCATAAACCATTACCACCCTGTCTTTCTCCTCAGGGCTGCTCTCAATCCACTCTCTGCAAAGCCTTTATACTTACCCCAACCCAGATTCAGGACCTTCATAAGTTTCAACACAGACACATGGGCCCACCTCTCAGGTGTGTCAAGGTCCCTCTGGATGGCATCTTTTCACTCCAGTATGACCACACCGGACAGCTTGGTGTTGTCAGCAAACCTGCTGAGAGTGCAGTCAGTCCCACTGTCAGTGTTTCTGACAAAGATGTTAAACAGCACCTATCCCAATACCTACCCCTGACAAACACCACTCATTTGATATTTAAATTTTCCATTACATCATTATTGGTTGGTGACATTATTGAGCAGATTGCTTTTCTTTATTTTTATTTAACTTACTTAAAGAGATATCCCTCACAAATTCTATAGGTCTACCTATTGCAAGCTGAAAAATAACAGTTTCTTAGAAAGTTTGCTTTCTTTTTATTTTTAGTGTAGTACTTTTCTTCTCTTTAGGTTGTGAAGACATCTTATTTAGCTAAAAGTGGTTCAAAGAACATGATCAAAGGAATACTTTTCTCCTGGCTGAACATGGGCACCATCATTTTTCTGAGACAGCAGTCATTAAGTTTCTATTTTGAACTCCTGATATTTGAGTGGGTGCAAGATTATTACAATTAGCTCACCAACCCCCTAAAAATTCAATAGATACAACTCTAGAAGTTGATTACCAAGAAAGATTAAAGTGGAGAACCAGTTGAGCAGGATGCTGACAAGGGTGTTTAAGAAATTTTGTGTGTTTTTTTCATGTACTTGTTCTACAGGGTACTGTTATTAACCCGGTACAAACACTTAGCCCTAGTGCTTCATGAGGTTACCTACATCTGATTTGTCCTTTCTTGGCCTTTCCTAAAATTTTCTTCCTGTTGCAAGTAATAGGGAAGCTGAAAAGAAGGGGTGTCATGCTTGACCTTGTGCTCACCAATAGGCAGGGACTGGTGGTGAATGTGACACTCCAGGGCAGCCTTGGTTGCAGTGATCATGAGATGGTCAAGTTCCAGATCCTCAGGATAGTGAGAAGAGCTTGCAGCAAGCTCACTCCCTTGGACTTCAAGAGAAAAGACTTTGGCCTCTTCAGGAGCTTGCTCAGTAAGGTTGAATGGGAAAGAACCCTAAAGGACAGGGGGAGCCAAGACTGTTGGTTGATATTCAAGGATTACCTGCTCCAAGCTCAGGAGTGTTGCATCCCAACAAGAAGGAAATGGGATAAGAAGGCCAGGATGCCTCTGTGGATGGTGAGGAAGTGTCATTTTTTTACAAAAGAAGCTCATAGAAGGTGAAAGCGAGAAAAGGAGGCCTGGGAAGAATGCAAGAAAATTGTCTGGGAATCCAGAGATCAGGTCAGGAAAGGTAAGTGCCAGTTAGAATTGAGTCTGGACAGGACTGTCAAGGATAACAGGAAGGGCTTCAATAGGTATGTTGCCACCAAAAGAAAATCCAAGGATACTGTGAGACTTCTCCAGAAGGAAATGGGAGAACTGGCTACCCTGGATTTGGAGAAGGCTGAAGTTCTTGATGACTTCTTTGCCACAGTTTTCACTGGCAAGTGCTTTAGCCATGCTGCTAAAGTCTTGGAAGGCACATGCAGGGACTGTGAGGATGAAGACTCTAGGCCCGCTGTAGGATAGGATGTGGTTCGAGACCATCTTAGGAACCTGAATGCACACAAGTCCATAGGACTTGAAGGTGCATCCATGGGTCCTGAAGGAGCGGGCAAATGAAGGTGCTAAGCCACTGTCCGCCATATTTGAAAAATCATGGCAGTCAGGTGAAGTTCCCAACAACTGGAAAAAGTGAAATATAACCCCCATTTTCAAGAAGGGGAAAATGGATGAGCCGGGGAACTACAGATCAGTCAGTCTCACTTCTGTGCCAGGTAAAATCTTGGAGCAGATTCTCCAGGAAAGCATGCTGAGGCACATGAAAAATAACAAGGTGCTTGGTGACAGCCAGCATGGCTTCACTAAGGGGAGAAATCCTACCTGACCCATCTGATGGCCGTCTATGATGGGGCTATGGAATTGATGGACAGCGGCAGAGAAGCTGATGTCCTGCAACTGACTATCTGGACTTGTGGAAAGCTTTTGACACTGTCCCACATGACATCCTTGTTTCTAAACTGGAAAGACATCAGTTGGATGGATGGATAAAAAGTTGGCTGGGTTTGATTACCAAAATGAGAGTTGTGGTCCATAGCCACTCAATGTCCAGCTGGAGAATGGCATCAAGTGGTGTCCCTCAGAGATCAGTGTTGAGACCAATCCTGTTCGACATTTATCAGTGATGTGGAAAGTGGGATTGAGTGCACGCTTAGCAAGTTTGCTGATGACACCAAGCTGTGAGCTTTGGTCAATATGGTGGAGAGAAGGGATGCCACCCAGAGGGACCTTGGCATGCTTGAGAGGTGGGCCAATGCCAACCACATGAATTTCAGCCAAGCCAAATGCAAGGTCCTGCACTTGGGTCAGGGCAATCTCAGGCACAGCTACATTGGGGGCAGGGAAGTGATTCAGAGCAGCCTTGTAGAGAAGGACTTCAGGTCTTGATATATAAGAAGCTCAACATAGAATCATAGAATCATAGAATAATTAGGGTTGGAGAGGACCTTAAGAACATCTAGTTCCAACCCCCCTCCCATGGGCAGGGACACCTCACACTAAACCATGTCACCCAAGGCTATGTCCAACTTGGCCTTGAACACTGCCAGTGATGGAACATTCACAACTTCCCTGGGCAACCCATTCCAGTGCCTCACCACCCTCACAGTAAAGAATTTCTTCCTCATATCCAATCTAAACTTCCCCTGTTTAAGTTTGAACCCATTACCCCTTCTCCTATCACTACAGTCCCTAATGAAGAGTTCCTCCCCAGCATCCCTACAGGCCCCCTTCAGATATTGGAAGGCTGCTATGAGGTCTCCACACAACCTTCTCTTCTCCAGGCTGAACAACCCCAACTTTCTCAGCCAATCTTCATCCAAGAGGTGCTTCAGTCCCCTGATCATTCTTGTGGTCCTCCTCTGGACTTGTTCCAAGAGTTCCATGTCCTTTTCATATTGAGGACACAAGAATGGCACACAATACTTCAAGTGTGGTCTCACAAGAGCTGAGTAGAGGGGCAGGATCACCTCCCTCGACCTGCTGGTCGCGCTCTTTTTAATGAATCCCAGGATGCGGTTGGCTTTCTGGGCTGCAAGCACATACTGAAGCCAACTCATGTTCATTTTTCCATCGACCAACACCCCCAAGTCCTTCCTCACAGAGATTCTCTGAATCTCTTCTCTGGCCAACCTGTAGCTGTGCCTGAATTGCTCTGACCCCGGTGTAGGACCTTGGACTTGGCATGGTTAAACTTCATTAGCTTGGCATCTGCCCACCTCACAAACGTGTCAAGGTCCCTCTGGATGGCATTCCTTCCCTCCACCACATCCACTGCATCACAGAGCTTGGTGTCATTGGCAATCTTGCTGAGAGCACACTCAATCCCACCATCCATGTCACTGACAAAGATGTTGAACAGGACTTGTCCCAACACCGATCCCTGAGGGACTCTACTCTTTACTGACCTCCATCTGGACATTGAGCCACTGAGCACAGCTCTTCGTATGCGGCCATCCAGCCAGTTCCTTATCCACCGAGTGGTCCACCTATCAAATTGATGTCTCTCCAACTTAGAGACAAGGATGTCGTGTGGGAATGTGTCAAACGCTTTGCACAAAGCCAGGTAAATGACATCAGCTGCCCTACCCCTGTCCATCGGTTCTGCAGCTCCATCATAGCCACCAGATGGGTCAGGTAGGATTTCTCCCCTTAGTGAAGCCATGCTGGCTGTCACCAAGCACCTTGTTATTTTTCATGTGCCTCAGCATGCTTTCCTGGAGAATCTGCTCCAAGATTTTACCTGGCACAGAAGTGAGACTGACTGATCTGTAGTTCCCCGGCTCATCCATTTTCCCCTTCTTGAAAATGGGGGTTATATTTCACTTTTTCCAGTTGTTGGGAACTTCACCTGACTGCCATGATTTTTCAAATATGGCGGACAGTGGCTTAGCACCTTCATTTGCCCGCTCCTTCAGGACCCATGGATGCACCTTCAAGTCCTATGGACTTGTGTGCATTCAGGTTCCTAAGATGGTCTCGAACCACACCCTATCCTACAGTGGGCCTAGGGTTTTTATTCTCACGGTCTTTGTGTCTGCCTTCCAAGACTTGGGTGGTGTCGTCATAGCATTTGCCTGTAAGGACTGAGTCAAAGAAGACATTAGGAACCTCAGCCTTCTATTTCTCTCTAACACACCCTATTAAAATAGCATCTTTCTCAATGACATTCGAAGTCACAGAATATTTTCACTTCTAACAGAAGTAGAATAAATACAATGCAAAGAAAAGGAGCCCTGTTAGCAGAAAAGAAAACCACAGTGGTCCCAAATGAAAGATATTTTGAGCCAACATGAGCATCCTTGCTTTTGATTACACCAGATTGTCTGATCTGTAGACACTGAATTCATCACGAAGTTGTTAAGAAAATAAGGATGTGACAAATAGCTACTTACCAGAATATTTACATCATGCAATGGGGTTTTGTCAATTAACTGGGGGTAGCAGCAGGCTTCATTCACTAGGTGTCCTGGGTTCAGCAGTAGCAGTCATTTTCCTCCTTCTTAGTAGCTGGTACAGAGCTGTGGTTGTGACTTGCAGCTTGGGTATAGCACTGAT
Organism: Psilopsiagon aurifrons; assembly: GCA_025447955.1. Classification (NCBI taxonomy): domain Eukaryota; kingdom Metazoa; phylum Chordata; class Aves; order Psittaciformes; family Psittacidae; genus Psilopsiagon; species Psilopsiagon aurifrons. The sequence continues at coordinate 9,516 of JAOEHY010051289.1, forward strand.
AACACCAATGTTTTTTGCTGCTGATCATTAAATGTTTAGTCTGACCAAGGACTTTCTGATCCTCAAGCTCTGCCAGGGAGGAGAGGAAGCTGAGAGGAAGCAGAGACAGGACATCTAACCCAAGTTGGCCAAAGGTGTATCCCATGCCACAGGACGTCTTGCCCAGTATAAAAACGGGGGCAGTTACCCAGAAGGGGTAGATGATTGTTTGGATAGGGCTGGGTATCAGTCAGCAGATGGTGAGAAGTTGTATTCTCTTCCCTTGTTGCTTCCCTTGTCATTATTATTATTGGTGGTAGCAGTAGTGATTTGTGTTATACCTTAGTTATTGGACTGTTCTTATCTCAACCCGTGGGAGTTACATTCTTTCAATTCTCCAACAGTGTGCTCTCACAGCCTAGAAAACCAGACGCATACAGGGCTGCATCAAAAAATCAAAGAGGTTTCCCTGCCCCTCTAGTCTTCTCTTGTGAGACCCCACTTGGAGTATTGTGTGCAGTTCTGGTGTCTGCAACAGAAAAAGGACATGGAGCTGATGTAGCAAGTCTAGAGGAGGGCAACGAGCATGACAAGGGGGCTGGAGCACCTCCCATATGAAGACAGGCTGAGAAAGTTGGGACTGTTCTGACTGGAGAAGAGAAGACTGCATGGAGACCTCATAGCAGCCTTCCAGTACCCGAAGGGGGTCTACAAGGATGTTGGAGAGGGACTTTTCATCAGAAATTTAGCTATAGGAGAAGGGAGGATTAAACTTCAACAGGGAAAGTTCAGATTAGATATAACAAGGAAGTTCTTTACTGTGAGGGTGGTAAGGCACTGGAACAGGTTGCCCAAAAGACTGGCAAATGCTCCATCTCTGGCGGTGCTCAAGGCCAGGCTGGAGTCTTGGGAGATGCGGTCTAATGTGAGGTGTCCCTGCCCATAGCAGGGAGGCTGGACCTTAAGGTCCTTTCGAACCCTAACAGTTCTATGATTCCATGATTCACTGCTATCTCACCTCCTTTTCTTAAGCTACTCTTTTAAGGCCAAAAACCTGTGGAGACAAAAGGCTATTGTCTGCTTGCTACAGCCTTATTAGAACCGTTCTCATTTTTAAGAAAATAGTTTTTTATATGTGCTTTGAAATACTGTGCTAAATTTATGCAGGAAATGCATGTGAATTCATACTGAATAAATGCACTTTGTGCAGTAAATTTATTTTTTGGAGGCTTTACGTGAATACAGTCTTCTATTAAATTGTTATAAAATGCATGAAGTGAAAACCATAGGAAGAAATGGAAAAATGGATTACTTATCAAAAAAGGTAATTTGCAATTATGTATGTGTAGAAATACCAGCTATTTTTTAAATTTCTCTTTGCAGAATATCAGTTTTATAGAAATAGTAAACATGAAATTGCAGCAGACACCGTGTGAAGAAACAAGTTCTTAGCATTCAAATCCATTGTGTAACAGATGCAGACATAGTGAGCAGATGGTCTGCCAACCAAAGAGAACTAAAACAGAAAACAAAAACAACATTAAACCAAAATTTTACTCCGCAGCCTCAGAAGAAAATTTAAGTCTATTTGGAACTTAAAATAAACATGCTCCTATCATTCTATTCATATCTCTGGTGTCAAACTACCTATTCTTCAGTTTTTAATTCTTTCCAAGGTCTACAAAAAGGGTTTTTCAAACCTCCTTGTCTCAAAGTTAACAGAAAATAAATCTTCGTATTTTTACTTTCCTTAGGGTCAGACAGAATCAAGGCCAAGCTCTCTTTCCTGAAGGTTAAAGTGAAAATAACTTAAGACACAGCTGTCTCCAGGCAACTTTCTTTCCCTAAGAAAATCCCTTACTGCAGACACCTACCTTATTTCGTTATTTTTTTCACCTTTCTGTGGACTCATAGCTGCTCAGAAGTCAGTATTCTCCAGAGCCTTGTTTCCAAATAATAATTCTTATTTAATAGCATATCAATGTTCCTCTGTTTCCTAGTCTACAGTCTTTACTGAGTATTCTGGACTTCTATGGATAACAGACTTGTTAAGATGGGTTTTTTTCCTTTACAAAAAATTAGGAAATTTCAAGACCACATGTAAAATGATCTTTTCAATCCTAAAACAGAATCAGTTCAGTTTGAATTAAACACTTATATGCTTGCTGTATTATTTAAGCTATGTCAGCCTGTCCTTCTGTGTTTTTCAGAGAAAGTATTTTTCTTTTTCCATCGTTGCCCTAACATTTCTCAAAGTTTAAATGAATCTATACAATAGATATTTTCAGATATAAAAATTAGACTGTGCTTGGATATTATTTTGATTTAGAAGAGCATGTTGATGTCAGGATAAATTTCCAGTGCTTGCCCAATTATAGGTAGACGAAAATTTATCAAATTTGATCAGACTCTTTTCCAGATATAGATGATTCATTAAGCATGCAAATTACTCGCTACTTCTTTAGTTAATAGATATAGAAGATATTTACTCCATTAAATGCACTGGCTGCTGGAAAAACAAAATCTTAAACTCCCCTAAATGGATATGGAACTGACCCAAAGTCCTAGGTCTGATCTTATCAGATGTTTGAAACTTGCACATAGATTTTGCAGCTCAACTTTGTCTTCAGAAAAGCTTTTAACCACAGAGGGTGAAAAATGTCATGATGATTTAGAGTGCTGCCATCCTCTTGTAGCAAGGAAGTGAAAAAGATGAGTATTCCCTAATCTTTTTTCAGACAAAGCAAGGTGCTTTCATTTACCTGTCTTTTGAAGGCAGTTAAGATATGCCAAAATATCCTGGTTTCACCTCACCTGAGCAGAGAACATGTATCCATGTCTTCCTTTTTTTTTCCTATTGCAGGGCTTTTTTTTTTTTTTTTTTCACATTCCTAACAAATAAAATTAATTACTGGTTTGGATTGCTACCTAATGCATGTACTTTTTACAGAAAACATGAACTGTTAAACAATGTAGGTCAAATTAGCCTTAATTTCCAATTTGTGCATTTAATTTTGTGTGACGGCTGAAGCAGTTGCAAATAAGAGTTAGTAAGAAGATATATAAATGATGGTTGTCACCATAACATTTCCTTTAATACCAGGAAAGAAAATCCTCTTTTTAACTCTATATTATGCTTGCGTTTCTTTTTTTTTTTTTCCTCTGTTTTTGTTTCTCTACTGTTGTCTCTTACAGTTATAGTTACAAGGCAAATGAAAAGATTCAAAACTCTGAAGAAGTAACATGAATTTTCTTTCCCTAAATCAAATGTTCTGATTATTTAGTTCTGTAGGTAATCCTTAGGCTTGTTAACATTGTCTAGATGAAGAACTATAGCCATGTGTCTTTCAGCTTCTTTCAAGAAATGTGCTTTATCTTTGAGCTCTTATAGCTTTCTTGTCCCTAGTGAACAGAGACAGCTCTGGCCTCCATTTGGCAGTGGGTGAAGGTATTTCTGGCATTTTGTTTAGATACAATCTACACTCTGTCACAGAAATCAAACTAAGATTTATAAGATAATGCTGAACTGACCTAAACACTGTATCTTCGTGAATGAAACGTAGCATAGAGAAACCAGTGTAGCTGCATTCTTCTGAAGAAAAAGCAGCAACCACAAAAATTGGAAAAATGAGTAAACAGATACATGAACAAAGGAGAAAATAGTATGCAAGCACTTTGACTTTTCTTAAGTATAACTGGGGTGTGGAATAAAGAACAAACTTTGGTTTTAACCCAAATTCCTGTGGGTAGATCAAAGGAATTTCTACTACCTTGATGTAAGCTTAGAATTCTTACATTTATCCTTATGCTATTTTCACGGTTCTATTTCAAATCCTTGTTGGTCAGAGTAGGAATGAAAAAAAATCACAATAAAAGGATTTTAAACTATGTTTTAAGCAGATCATGAATTTTCCCCTGGTGAATATTTCTGTACTGACAGCATTTTTGTAAATTCAGATTTACTTTAAATCCTCTTAGAATGCTAAAGTAAACAAAGATCATTTGCCAAATTTCCCACTCAAGGCTATTAATAGAAATTGCGCAGTTAACCAGTAATAGCTGGAGTATTGTCTCAAAATGCTGGAATATTACTTCAAAATACACTTTATTCTCTGTTTAAAGTGTTCTCTGAAATAGATCCAACTGCACTCTTTGTATACTGATGTGTGCCGTCCTACTGAGATTCACTTTATGTTGTAGCAGCAGGAATCTACAGGACATGCACAAGCTCCAATCCTTAGCCCTATATATGAGTCAATGTAGTTAATCTCCATCTCTTCTCCTAGCCTTTTAAGCTAAAGAACTGAAGAATAAAATTACTTTCACAGAGATATCTAATAGAATTATTACAGAAGAATTTCTGGATTTTTTCAATTTGAGAAGCACTATGTACTGTAAGAAAACCTTATTTTTTTTAACAATGTGAGTGACTATATTTAAGACTTAACTCTAGAGCCCCAGACTGGGAGGTAATAATACCTGCAGTATAATGGCCAGCCTGCCCAAGCTTTGTAGATGCTGGACACTGAAGCACAGTGGAGTACAAGTCTTTAATATATGATGAGTCCCTCTGCATCTTTTATATCAAAGGAAAAAGGAAAACAGGTACACAGCCTTTATCAAACTCTTGCAGACTGTAGTTTTGCAGTCAGTAAAGTAGGATTTCTCCTTATTGCCAATTAAAGGATTAGAGCTTTACATATCCTGCAGTTCACAGAATTAAACTTCTTTAACATGCAGTGCCTCAGGTCTCACCTTAGAAAGAAAGACTTCTGTACTGTGTATTTCCAAATTCCGGAAACTCTTTTTTTAATCTCGTCAGATCTTCCATACGTGATTTGTGAGTGGGAAAGATTTGTGTAAATTGTATCTTTGATTATTCAATGTGCTATCATCATCTCTACTTCTGTCATTTCTGCTGTTCTACCTACTTACAGTGTGATCATCATTACAGTATCTATTGCCTCGTAAATTCTGAAGGATGAATCTTTTGCAATTATTGCAAAATGCATATGCATATGTCTGTATGAGAGAACCATGAAACAATTTTGGTTAAAAAGCACCTCTGAAGATCATCACCCTAACTGCTCAGAGAAGAAGCAATTATTAGTCATGATCATGAAGGGACCATGGCCATACAATTCTTTATACATAAAGAGCCATAGGTTTCAAGGGTTAGGTGTGTTCCAAATATCCATGCAATCTGTACAACCCATGATTAAATGCATAAACTCCCCATTAAAAAAAAAACAAAAACAGAGCACCTGCTCTTCACCATAACATAGTACTGCAGGCTCTTTCCAAAGAACATCAGTCTCAGAAAAAAAATAGCAATTTTTGGTCAATAAGTTGCACTTTCCTGTCCTCCATGCAGAAGAAGAAAAAACTGAAGCCATTTAGAGGGGCTTGTTCCACCATCAATGAATAAGTCTCCATCTGATCTCCAAAGAAAAAGAGATCTAGCATGCTAGCAGATTACCAGGCTTATCATGGTTTGCAAGAATATGCTGGATATTCTTCAGTGCTTGTAGATATTAATGCTAGACTTAAATGCAGAGCTAAATAAAGAAACACTTTTGAAGTGTCAAAAGGGGAGAAGTTATAAACTCTTTAAAATATGGTGGTTTCAATATTTTATTTCAATTAATAAGTACTAGCTGTTTCTAGTGAGGACAGTCCACCTGAAAGTTCTTCCTCATTTGCTCTTTCCCAGGGCCAAGCAGGACTCTGCTCCAGAAATGGGTCCCATATGACATACACCTATTGCCTTTCTTGGCCAGATTCAATTATTTTCTCATTGCTCTCCTTGCAGGTCTGAAGCCTTTCCTACGCTTGATTCTCTAGGGACATCTTATTCTGGTTTCAGGTCACTTCTAGCTTAGGCAGTTCAAGGATGCACATCACTCCATTTTGTGCTTCTTGGTTAGCTTTATTTTTTTTTTTTTCCCAGCTTTCATACTCTGTTAGCTAAGAGAAGTAAAAGATTCATGTTTATCAGAGTTTAGTGAGAAAACAGTTGGTGGAAGTATAGCTAGTTTATCAAACAACTGAACAAAATTTACAAATGAAATCAGAAATATGCCATCTCAGGTACAGTAGTTGAAGAAGAGAGACCTGCATTAAAAACTGGTTTATTTACTTTATCATAATACACTTAAATTCTGGAGTTAGCTATACTGGAAGACTGGACACTGAGCAAACAGCTACAGAGCTCAGCCAGTTCATTCCTGTTGACGATCTCTATGTATGTCAGCATAATTAGAAAAAAAAAATGAAAAATTTTGGTGACTGAATTGACAGTGAAGAAGAAAGTAATCAAAGTAATTCCATGCTAAGTAGAGCTGTGTCATTCTAGTTTTTGTCAGTCTCTCATTTTTTTAAATTGTGTTTGTGTCAGGAATGGACAAAGATTGTGAAATAGAACAAATCAATGTGAAACTGGTAAGGTAACAGACTTCCATTTTGATTTTCCAAATCAATGGAGGCCATTTCTCAATATTCTTGTTTGCTTGATGGTTGTTTTTTCATTTTTTGGCTACCAGTTACCAAAACACTTGAGAAGCTCTTTCACTTTAAGTAAAAGGAATATTTGTAAAATGCCTGAAAAGTTTTCCTGCTTAATACAGTTTCATGATTGCACTTCACTATTTAAAGCAGAAATAGTGACTTTTACACAGTCACCAGAGCTTTCATAAAATGAACAGGTTTATACCATCATTTTTAATTAATTTTCCTGTATTTCTTATATAGCTTTTTTACACTCAGCTGAGAAGTGTTCATTCCTCTGATTTACCACAAATTGCTTATGTGGTACTAACAAATCTATGCTTCTGTAGTATCAGAGGATTCTGTTCTTCCTCCTCTAGGCCAAGCACTGGTCAAGGAAGGATTGGCATACTCGTATTTCTGTTTGCAGATAAGTCCTTCAATATAATAAATATTCTGCCATGATTCTAATACCCAAGCATGGCAAACTTTCAACAGTATTGACCTTATAAGAAGAACAACAAGGTTTTTCAATATTTTCTCTATTTTAAAACTTCAGGCTTATCTGACATATGTTGACTTTGCTCACTTAGGAGTATAGTTGTCTTTTTCCCTGGAAACCAAAACAAAGGCCTTCTAATAATAAGAGTAGAATCATAGAATTACTTAGGTTGAAAAAGACTGTTAATCTCATTAAGTACAACTGTAAGCCTCCCAAGTCCACCTCTAAGCCATCCCTAAATGCTACATTAATGTGTCTTTCAAATACCATGATGGAGAGTGAGTCTACCTCTTCCCTGGGCAGCCTATTCCAATGCTTGGCAACCCTTTTGGTGGAGAAACTTTTCCTTATAGCTGATCTAAACCTCTGCTGGTGCAACTTGAGGCCATTACTTCTTGTTCTACCACTTGTAACTTGGGAGAAGTAACCAACACCCACCTCACTACAACCTCCTTTCAGGTGGTTGTAGAGAGCAGTAAGGTCTCCCCTCAGCCTCCTTTTCTACAGAATAAACAGTTCCCTTATCTGCTCCTCATAAGACTTGTCCTCTAAACCCTTCCACAGCTTCATTCCTCTTCTCTGGACCTGCTCCAGCACTTCATTATCTCTCTTGTGGGGAGGAACCCAAAGCTGAACACAGCATTTGAAGTGAAGCCTCACCAGTGCTGTATACAGGGGGATGATCACTGCCCTAGCCCTCCTGGCCACACCTAGGCTCATGTGTACACACTGAAGTGTTTTAGAAAAGCTTTAAAAAATGTAAGTAAGGTAGGTTTCAACTGGGCAGATCTACCTACAAAGTTCAGCAGCTGATGAACTGTTATGGCCCTGAGGGCAACGATGACTCTCCCTCTCCTTGTCAGCATCTCAGCTACTCTCACACTCTCCTACAGTTCAGGACTTCATTTCAGGACCCCCCCGTGTTCCCCAGCCACCCTGCTTCTGGCTGGGGCACTGGGACAGGCCTGTCTGTCAGCACTGTATGTTTCAGGGAGGCCTCTACCCTTGCTGAGACCTGGCACTGTGGTAAGTGTAGGTGTCATTTCTTTCTCCGCGCCTACGCAGCATGCCTGTAATTTAAGTTTATGTCTCATTCATTAACTCAGTATGACCTTCACAAATTACAATGCAAAGAGCTCTTTTCAGAGAAAGTAAGGTAAAATACAGAGACAATAATGTCTGCTGAGTTCCTGATTGAGCCAGGGTGTGCATGTAGATGCAACAGCAGCAGAGATGAGCAGGTGCCAACAGCTACAGCATTCAAGTGCCTGGTCAGCAAAAGGCTTCCAGCATTGTGAAGCACAAAGATACGCATATTTTGAGTGCACCTGTACAGGAGAAAATACAATTTCACAGGTAAGAATATTTTTAAAAATATCAACAGAATTGCATTCACAAATGTGTATGCACACTGATGATCAGCGCGTGACAGGAACTTAAGGAGGCTAAAAGCTCACCTTTTGCAAAAAAGACTGTGAGAGTATCCAACCTCCAATTTCTTCTTCTTTTTTTTTTTTTTGTTAAAAAGGTGAACACTTTCACATGTCCCCTCTGTTATTGCAAGCCCCCTACCTCTACAGATCAAGCATTTCTGTCAGCAGGAGTCACCAGTCACATGGCTATGTACTGCAGCATTCAGAAAACATTCCCAGTTCCAGCACTTCAGAAAAATGAGTTCTGTGATTTGGCTCCTCCTCTGTCTGCTACTAGTAGGATTCCTGCCGCATCTACTAAGATAAAATTTTGATGATTCTTGTTTGCAGCTGCCTCAACAACATCTTACAAACTATGTAAAAAGGAAAGCAAATGCATTTTGAACACTACTGACATCTTACATAAGACAACTCACAAATTACAAGAACATAACAGAATTATTGTGAGAAATTCTTAGGGCAGAATTGAATTTGATTTGTTTTCCTTACTTCTGCATATCCATTCCTCAAAAAGTAATAGAATTTTGCTTCAGAATAATTTTAACTTTCTAATTTGGAATAATGACTATATATTGCAGAATCAGTTGCTATTTTCTATGGTTCTTTTAAGGTCATTTAGGAATTCTTAATCTTATATCCACTTTAAATAAATGCATATTTACATATTTTTATTATTTACCTATCTTCATATGTACGTATGCATATAATGTACATATGAACTTCTGCAAGAGAAGTAATTTTAGCATCTTTCATTTTCTAAATCTGAGTTATTACTTTAGTATTGAGCTTTTTTTTTGAGATTAAGCATCCCAACAGAATTTTTCAAATCAGGTGGCTAATATGTAAGAGTTCTCAGACCCTAGACTCACAAAGTGGACCTTTTGAGAATTAAGTGTATATACATATTTATATATAGTATTAATTGTTATAAAGTTGACTTGAATGCTATTTCTGATGAGCTTTTTAGCAAATATTAGTACAATGAATTAACAAAGGTTAAAGCTGAATAGAAGAAAGAATACTCACTCATGATTCAGTAACTAGGATTTTGTAAGGTTTGCATTCTATGAATGAAATAAACAGGAAAAACTCCTTTTTGTCAGGTGAGGATGGCCTCCAAAAAGAACAACTTAATCTTATGGCTACCCTGTGTTTTCTATTAATTTTCAGCTTTTCTATGACTCTTAACTACTTTGACCAGTTGTAAACTATGACCTTGCAAAGAAGTGATTAATTTATTAACTTGGAAGACTTAATCATTAATATCATTGTTGCTTTCTGTCACCTTAATTTGTGATTGCTAATGTCAGATGAGTTTATGCTCAGTAGCATACCGCTTGAACAACTGAGAGTTTGAATTTCAAGTATATAAAATTAAAGTTCAGAGCAACGTAGAGGTATTCCAGCTGCTCCAGCCAATGAGCCTGCTTCAATTGGAGCTCTGCTCAGATGCCTCTATACAAACACCATAGCATGGGGAACAAACAAGAGGAATTAGAGATGTGTGCACGTCTGCTGGGGTATGATATAATAAGCATCACAGAAACATGGTGGGGTGGCTCCTCTGACTGGTGTGTCGGAACGGAAGGTTACGGGTTCTTTAGGAAAAACAGGCCTGGTAGGCGAGGAGGAGGAGTTGCTATTTATGTTAGGGATAGGCTGGAGAGTATGGAACTCTGTCTGGGGACAGGTTGGCAGTCAACAGAGAGTTTGTGAGCCAGGGTTAAAGGCAGAACAGCAATGGGGGACATTACAGTGGGGATCTGTTACAGACCACCTGACCAAGAGGACTCAGTGGATGAAGCGCTCTATAGACAGATAGAAACAGCCTCCCGCTAGCAGGCTCTTGTTCTCATGGAGGACTTCAACCACCCTGATATCTGTTGGAGGGATGGTACGGCCCTGCACAAGCAATCCAGGAAGTTTCTCGATTGTGTGGAAGACAGCTTCCTTCTGCAAGTAATAGAGGAGCCAACAAGGAGAGGTGCCATGCTTGACCTTGTGCCCACCAACAGGGAAGGGCTGGTTGGAAATGTGACTCTCCAGGGCAGCCTTGGTTGCAGTGATCATGAGATGATCAAAGTTGAGATCCTCAGAACAATGAGAAGAGCGTGCAACAAGCTCACTGCCTTGGACTTCAAGAGAGCAGACTTTGTCCTCTTCAGGAACCTGCTTAGTAAAGTACCATGAGATATAGCCCTAGAGGGGAGGGGGCCCAAGACTGCTGGCTGGTATTCAAGGATCACCTGCTGCAAGTTCAGCTGTGCTGCATCTGTCCTAGGTTCGGCAGTAGCAGAAGTTTCTCCTTCTTGGTAGCCGGTGTGGAGGTGTGTTGGGTTTTTTTTTCCTTTGGACTTTCGGCTTGTGAGCAGTGCTGATAACACCAATGTTTTAGTTACTGCTTA
>JAOEHY010051292.1:0-23179 GCA_025447955.1 Psilopsiagon aurifrons
GAAGATAGGATGAGAAAGTTGAGGCTGTTCATCCTGGAGAAGAGAAGGCTGCGTGGAGACCTCATAGCAGCCTTCCAGTTTCTGAAGGGGGCCTTTAGGGATGCTGAGGAGGGACTCTTCATTGGGTACTGCAGTGAGAGGAGAAGGAGTAATGGGTTTAAACTTAAACAGGGGAGGTTTAGATTGGATTTGAGGAAGAAGTTCTTTACTGTGAGAGTGGTGAGGCACTGGAATGGGTTGCCCAGAGAAGTTGTGAATGCTCCATCGCTGGCAGTTTTTAAGGCTGGATTGGACATAGCCTTGGGTGATATGGTTTAGTGTGAGGTGTCCCTGCCCATGACAGGGGGGTTGGAACTAGATGATCTTGGGGTCCTTTCCAACCCTAACTATTCTAAGATTCTAGGTTTTAACTTGCAGGCCAGGCAGTTCTGATGACTGTAGACAATAAATTTGTAATGATGACTGGAGACACAGCAGGAGTACACCTTCTAGAACTTTGAGGCTCAGGGCAGCTGTCTTGAAAAAGGCTCTCTCGGTCATTCTCAGACAGGCATGCTGGTATATAAGCTGGTTCTGGGATATCCATATGTACTGAAAAGGGCAGAAGATGCAGTGAGACTGGATGTGGTACCTCTTGTCCATTCTTGCTCTGGAAACCTGGTCCTAGAGGTGGAGAGACACTTCTGCTGTTGCATATAGTAATTGGGTGTCTACCAGGCAAACTGTGCAAATGAGACCAATATTTGTATCTAGAAGAGAGTACAATTTCATACCGCTGTTACTGAGCCCTGCACTTTGATATTCTTAGCAGTTTGGCCCTCTCAGATTTTATCCTTAGGAATAATATTCTACCCCTTACTAACGTTGATGGGCTTTTATTGTTTCATCTGTGGATCCCGATTCTCTGTTCCAGCTTGTTTTGGACCTCAGGTTCATGCGAAACGCACGAAGGGGCTGACACTCTTGAGATTATTGCTCAAGGATAACTTGCTTCTGACGTTGGGAACAGAATAGCAAAGCATCTGATTCAGCTCTTAAAAAGAATCTAGAAGTTCACTTTAATCACAGGTTTTGCTGATCCAGTGATATCATGGATGTCTCATTGACTTCCAGAGGAGCATAGCAGAAGGTTGCTCCATTAAATTAGGCACAAAAAAAGCAAAGAGAATGTTTTTTTCCTCTGCCTGTTTCAGAGCTATGGAGCAGCCAGATGCATTTTTCCTTGTCAGCAAGCTCTGCACACAAGCTTTGCCTGAGAGTAACAGTCCAATGGAGATCTTCAACCATTCAGCCCCTGGACAGTCTCTGTGCAGTATTTCTTATGCTTGCCTCCAAATGCATGGCACAAGCATAAACAAATGAAGCAATATGCTAAAAATAAGAGGCTTTCTGGAGATTTTTCAGTGTTTGATGAGCGTGATCACATGTAAGTTTGATGTGTTGGCTCCCAGAAATGGGAGACCCTGCTGCTCCCCAGATCTGCTTTCAGCTCTGGCTCAGGGAGAGCCTCTGCCTGGGACTTTGCTGGGTTCAAAGACAGCCTTAAAGCCAAGTGGCTTGCTGTGCTGACTCAGAAGCCCCCTCCCACAGCTGGCAGAAAAGCTGAGAAAGGAGCTGGTTTTGTCTTGATGTCTGATCTTTGAAATACATGCAGTTTAAGGGAGACCAGAGTGGGGCAGATAGGAGCCTTTGGGCATCAAGGTCTGGATTTTAAAGGTCATTTGGTACATTTAGATATCAGTTGGAGGTCTTGGAAGCCTTAGAGCACATTCTTTCTAAGTTTTGCTGGAGGGATTATTTTTTTGCATGATATTAGAGATCTCTGTCTGACCAAATGCGTAGACCCTGTTAGTGATGACAGCTTTTAGAGAAGGATTTGTCTGATCGCTAAATAAATGTCATGAGAAACAGATCATATGAATCATGCAGTAATGATGCCCACTTCTCTTTACTGACTATGAAAAGAGCTTTCATGGCTAGATGATGTTTAGATATGACTAATGTGGGTTTCTAAAGTTATGTATTCCACATTAAGTAGTGAAATAACTTCAGAAATCAGGCTTCCCATAGCATCCAGGACAGGGGATTATCCTACAGTCCTCCTAAGAGCACTCTAGATATTTCTGATAAGGTCACATAGATGTTTTTAAAGATATGGCTAACTTCAGAGAGAGGGAATTGAAATCAGACCCCCTCAGCTCCTTCTGCCATCATTTTCTACATAAAAATTGGGAAGAGTTTCACTGTTGACAGCCTTTAACATTTTGTTCATGCAGATCATAAATTCTTAAGAATGGGTATTATCTCTTGCTACTTGCCTGTAAAATAAGGGCTTAATCTCAGCAGGGTGCTTGTGGGGTTTTGAGTAACTCAAATAATGTAGTATGTGATTTACTTATAAGGAAGCAGTTTATCTGATTTGGCTCTAGACATTAAAAAGACCGTGTACTCTATATTCTGTCCACCACAATAATGACAATAAATATTCCCAAATATACCATATAAAATAGCTATATTTAAGCAAGTGTCTGATGCGTTTTGGGCTCAGCTGTCCCAGATGTTCTGACAGTAATTCAACCCCAATCTTTCCCCACCCTTGCCAAACCTCACCAAATCTCACTGTGTTGGAACTGCAAACAATTTCTTAGACATGCAGCTCTAAAATATATTTGGGCAGTATGCTTTTTATTAACTTTAAAAAAAAGCCATAAAGTCAGAATTTCAGCATTGCTAGCTTGTAGCGAAAGAACAAGTATCTTTTAAAGTGGTAGAATATGTAATGTTAATTTGAAAGACATGGGGTGTCTGCATATCATGCTCAGGATATGCAAAAGGTTCAAAAGAACAAACAAAATGAAAAGTTAACTGGTTTAAAGGGACACATGTATCAATGCAGATAGAAAAGATTATTTTAAAATGAAGCAGTAATTTCTTAAAATGGGATTAAAACTCTGTGCCTTAATACAATGACAGAAAGAGCACTTTACAAGCAGCCAGGAGGCAGCCTTAGGCACCAAGCGGTGAGTTAGTAGAGGCTCAGTCTCACCAGTTGTCCTGGGTTCAGGACTAAGGTCTCAGCATTTAATTATACTGTTTTCAGTGGCTATAGATCTGTTTGGGACTTATAAACATGAAGCAGATGCCACATCCGTCTAATTCCTTAAATCACTGAACCACAGATTACCAGACCCTGGGCAAATTCAACAGAGAAAATACACTCCACATTCACTCTTTTTCTTTGCTCTTTCTAAGCATTTATTATTTACCCACTCTCCTGGGTTCAGCAGTAGCAGTTATTTTTCTCCTTCTTAGTAGCTGGTGCAGTGCTGTGTTTTTGACTTTCAGCCTAGGAGCAGCACTGGTAACACTGTTGGTTTTAGTTGCTGCTCAGTAATGTTTACTCTGACCAAGGACTTTCTGACTCCCATGCTCTGCCAGCGAGGAGGGGAAGCTGTGAGGAAGCAGAGATAGGACACCTGACTCGAACTGACCAAAGGGCTATTCCATACCACAGCACATCATGCCCAGAATATAAACTGGGGGCAGTTACCTGGAAGGGCTAGGTCACTGCTTGGGTCAGGCTGGGTATCAGTGGGTGCTGAGCTGTTGTATTCTCTTCCCCTGTTATTCTCCTTATCATTATTATTATTGGTGGTAGCAGCAGTGGTTTGTGTTATACCTTAGTTACTGGACTGTTCTTATCTCAGCCCATGGGAGTTACATTCTTTCGATTCTCCTCCCCATCCCTCTGGGAGCGGGGCGAGAAAGAGGGGAGTGAAAGAGAGGCTGCGTGGCCGACTGATCTTAAACCATGATACCAGTGATGCTACATTCAGTTAACAGTAGAAGCTGGTTGTAGCTCTCCCTTGCTTTTCCCGCTATATCAGGTTTGTTCTGAAGATTGATAGTGTCACCTTGGCTCCTGAGAGATGTTTCTCACCTCTTCTATCTGGGACTCTGGGGACTGCTGCCAATGGGGAGGTGATGGTGAGCAGCCTTGGTCTGGCACCAAAGCCTGGCTTAAAGACTTGCCTGGACTGTCAGCATCTGTGAAGCCTCACAGGATTTGCAGTCAGAGCTGTGTTTTTTTGCTGGACGGTGTCTGGTTTGGTGGGCACCTGGGAGACTTCGCAAACTAGGATTTACACTTCTGTGCCTGCTGGAAGGTACAAAGGTGCCATAAACCAATTGCAAATGAATACTGGAAGCCTTGCCTAACCTTGAGTACATGTTTTGCTTTCATTGCTCCCCTCTTTGAGGAAAGGGCTGTATTGGGAAACAAATATTGCAGATGTACCTGCTATAGGGTGAAGAATGGTTCTGTCACTCAGACAACATGTGAGGCGCTCAGTCCTGAGGGGATGGATGCAATTGTGGGTACAATTTCAGTGGCATGACTCTAAGTGCACACAGAAATATTAAAGTGAATTTGGATGCAGACAGGGTTGGGTGTTTTTTTCAAGGTTGTAGGTTTGTATCATTGGCACTGCTTTCAGTCCCACTTCTCTTGCAGCATCTGCGGACCTGCGTTTTGCTAATAACATGGTCATACATCTTCTCCTTTGCTAAAACCTAGTCTGATGCCAGTGGACTTGCTCAGCTTACAGCTTCTCAGTCGAAGCCCTGCAAAATTTATCTTGGATATAAGCAAAATATATCACAGTTTACCACAGTGACAGCGAAGGCTGGATCTTGCAGAGCTGAAAGGAACACTTAGGAAGTAACTGGACTCAGGAGGGATTAGGTGGCTGAAGTTTATTTGCAAATATATATACATATGTGTATATTAAGAATTGTGTGGATCAGCAGGAGATGATGTGTAAATAGTTACCATGTCATCTTTGCTATAAACGTCACTCTCTTAACTTTGTAAATGCACAGCACACAGAAGGACCTGCTTAATTTTGTCATTTGATTACCTGTCTCTACTTAATAGAACTATGGAATTCCACAAACAAAAGCAAATACTTTGAAAAACTAATTAGCTGGAACTATTGCGCTTGAAAAAAGTAGGTTGCCATATGCACATGGCATCAAATATCCACTTTGGTTTCCATTATGGTGATGCCTTTGTGTTAGCAGTAGTTGCAGATTGGCGGACAAATGAGAAATTATTGCAAATGCAGCTTTAATTGAGGAAATAGTTAATCTGTAAATTAGGATTCTGTCTCTGTGCAATTTTCAGTCACATATGGTAAGTTTCCAGCTCCTGAAGCACATTTTGCAGATTTTCTGCTGTGCATAATTTAATATGGTTCTCTAAGCACTTGCCTTACAGGCTTGTCCTCCCCATAATGACTGACAAAATCTGAGTCAAAGTGGGAAAGAAAAAACCCTCTGTGTCTAAAATGGGTTGAATTACCATCTGAATCAGAAAGGGCTGCTCCTCAGTAGCCCCACAAGATGCAAATGGGTTGCCTCACTCTGCTGGTACCAGTTTTATCATGCTGGTTTGAACCTCTGAAGAAATTACATCCAGGACATATTCTCAGCTGGTATAAATTGATATAAGTCCAGTGACTTCAGTTAAACCGTTCAGACTTAACACTAACTGCCCCACAGATATTTTAAGGCTAGAAAAGTTTATTATGTTAGTCCAGTAGGACAACACAGGCCATAGACTTTATCCTGGAATTCCTCTGCCGAATCCAATAGGTTGTGGGTGAAATTGAGCATAGCTTTTAGTAATACATGTAAGACTGGAAGATTAGTCAGTATAAAAGGCTATAAATCCAAGATCTGCCTTGGTTTCTGTGAACTGATATTCTGGAATTGAACCTAACTTAAGGACTCTAGCTCAGAGAAAGCTCATCAACTTTTCCTTTTAACTGTTTCTAATTGACTCAACTATAAAAAATGTAGTGTATGTTTGCAGTTTGAAATTCCCAAGGGTTGTGATCCATCTACTAGGTTTGATTTGCCCTTCATTGGTGATATTAGAAGGCCCTTCTATATCCAATATTTTCTCCTTGCACAGGGTGTTTTAGTTCCTGATAAAGGTACTCTCTTTTTCCTTTATTAATATGACACAGTGAGCTCCTAAAGTCACATAGATCTTCTCCCTGCTTGAACCAGCAAGAATCAGCCCACTTACGAATACAGAAGATGAACTTGAAGGGTTGTTTTGAAACTCTGGACTTGACTGCTGGCAGCCCTTGACTCCCCAGTGCTGCCACTGCAGTGTTTGAAACACTCTGTGGTAAGGAGGATTGGGATCTATGAAATAAAGTTTGTCTTTTCCTTTGGGTTTCATAAAATATTTAGCAACAGGGTCCTGGCTTGGCTGCTGAGCCAACTGCAGGACGGCCCAGATGTCAGATTGCTAAACTGTGATGTGGCTGATGTTATTTGCTGCCTGCATCCCTTTGCTGCATCCCTCCTTCTAGTGCCCTGGCCAGCACCTGGTGTGGTCTGTAGCTCCAAGGTATAAATAGCTAGAAATGGTGCTACAGCAGCAAAATGTTGTAAGGACAAACAAGTTAACTGCTGTGGAATCTACCTTATTGGTGCACACTGATAGGAGATTTCAGTCATTGCTGTTTTATTGTCTCAATGCCTCCTTAAACTCCAAGCTTCAGTAGCCCAGGATGTTGACAGGGGACTGGAGGATCAGACTGTATCTCTGTGGAGACCTTCCTATTACAGGGACCACTGAGAGCTGAAACTTCCTGTACCTGCTAAAACTACCACCACCATCTTCAGGGTAAAATCAATCATTACCACTTTGTGGTGGCTAATGCTTAGGTAGATTCAATGTGTCATGTAGTCCTTTGCGGACATTTGTTGTGGGGTGTGCCTGTCACTGAGGACCCCTTGCTGCTGTAATGCAGCTCCAGCCTGACAGCCAGCCTGTTTGTGCATGTGGAGAAGGGTTCAATGGGGCCTCTGCCCTTGGAGCTGTTAACAGTGAGCAGAGGTGAAGAGCAGTCAATGAGACACTCATAAGGTCTTTCCTTTTGACAGGTGCTGCCTGTGCTGTGTTCGTTATTCACAGTGGCTTGAGCAGTTAGCTGTCACCTGAGATTTAATGCCACCTGAGATGGTCGTGCAATACCATGTTGAGAGACTAGCATCTCCAGAGTGTAAGCAGCAATAAAGATAACAGAACTGCTAAGATGGAGATAAGAAAGCACCTTTTAGGTGCCTCCTTCCACGTGCTGACAACAAATCTATACTGCTTCTCTTTGCTGTGTCAGTGGAAGCTACATCTACATGAGAAGGTAACGCTGTGTGAGTCTGTCCCTTGCTTCTAGACACTAAGGGTGTTAGTGCTCTAGAGATGGACATCTTCAAGTAAGAAATGTGCAGAGCAGTTTGGCTATTATGGCTGCAAGCAGACCCTCAACTTACAGAAGCTGGCACAGTCTCCATTGTTGGAGCTGCACATTGATTTCAGTGGAAGTATGCCAGCCTCAATTGCTCAGGATCTGGCTATGATCCTGCCCATCATCTATCTCCCAAGTGGTGCCACTTCACATCTGCTTTGTGTAGTTGTCAAAACCAGGATAAGGGTGCAAGGCAGTAGAGAGCCAAGCTATTTATTTGTTTATTTAAATGTTTTTGGGGTTTTTTGAATGGTCAAATTACAAAAATAAGTGGTATCTCACCAAACAAATACAGCTAGCACCTATGCCAACAGACAGGGCTGAGTGATAGATCAGCTGCTGACTGAGGAGAGATTGACTTAATTGGCTGTTTTGCTCCAGTTTTGCCCCGAGCTGCCCATGCTTCCATCTGCTTTATATGCATCATCATCAGGAGCAGCTGATGCAGAACAGACCGGACACATTCATAAGTCCTAATTGCTACAGATGAAGTGTCTGCTGTTCTGAACTGCTCTCTGGGCTCTCCAGGATGTAGAAGGGGCAGCTGTGGATGGAGCCTACTCACATGGCATTGCATGTTGAGGCCCAGGGAGACCCTTTGCTCTGTCTGGTTTGGGAGATGAGAGCAGCAATGCTTCCTCAGATGAGGAAAGTGCTCCCTGGTTAGCAAGTGATGAAGGTATGAATTCTTGATTTGCAGCAGAGAAGTGAACCAGGTCAGACACTTGCTTATGGAAGGAGTTTCTTTAGTTGGAGCTGCTCCACTTTGAGCCAATGAGATATTTATTTGCTTAGTGATTGATAACTGTACCTTGTCAGTGGCTGAGCACTGGTCATATACAACCCAGATCAAATCCATCCTCTAAAATCTCGCTCGTAGGATTTAAATCTGGGTTGCCTACCTCTCATGTGAACGAACTGGCCTCAGGACTCTTGCTTTGTGCATGTTCTTTTTTGCCATTGTGTTTCTTTTTTTTTTTTTTTTTTTTTTTTTTTTTTTTTTTTTTTTTTTTTTGTGGAAGGCTTAGGTGAATGAAAAAATTAGGATTTTACCTTTCATGACCCATATTGAATTCTCATGATTCTGGTCAGTCTTTTATCATAACCAGGTCAAACATTCCTGTACACATAAAAGATGCAAAAAATATTAAATGCTGGAACATAGAATCATAGAATAGTTAGAGTGGAAAGGACCTTAAGATTATCTAGTTCCAACACCCTGCTATGGGCAGTGACACCTCACAATAAACCATGCCACCCACGGCTCTGTCCAACCCGGCCTTGAACACCACCAGGAATGGCGCATTCACAACTTCCCTGGGCAACCCATTCCAGTGCCTCACCACCCTTAAAGAATTTTTTCCTCATATCGAATCTAAACTTCCCCTGTTTAAGTTTGAACCCCTTACCCCTTTGTCCTATCACTACAGTCCCTAATGAAGAGTCCCTCCCCAGCATCCACAAAGACTATTTGAATAAATCCCCTATTGCTCAACAGTGGCCTTGCAGTTAATGTGGCTGCCTAGCTACTGAAAGGTGTGAGTGCCTGTCTTATCTCTGCCTTTTATGTCCAGTCACTGCGTATAAAAGAGATGTTTATCCACTTCTTGGAACTGTTGAAAGGTCCCAATCATGAGAGATTATAGGTTGCTATACACTTGTGGAGGTGGCAGTTGAATGGTGCTTATTCAGTCACTTTTGCACATGGATACCCAAGTACATTTTCACAGACTCTCACAGACTGTTTTGAAGTGTCATCTGTATTGATGTCTTCATTAATGAAAGACAACTCTTTGTTTCAGTTCTATTCACTCATTTTCTGCTAGCTTGATGAGCTTCAGCAGAAATACACTTTTCTGCTATGTGCTGTCTTCCAAAATATTGTAATTATCATAAACATACTGAGAGAACAGTGTGAAAATTCCTTCATTGCTGTTAGCTCTTGGACCAGAACTTGAGTTCAGTGAAAAATCATTGTTTGCACATCCATGCTTTCTCAAGCATCAGAAGACAATGGTTTTCTCTATACCTGTTCCATGAACCTGTTCTCTGAGCGTTGCCAATATCACTTGTTCCCCGGTGGCCTTCAGGTATTGCTTTCTTCATTGTTTCTCCCTGGAATCCAGTGATAGGGTGTGTAGGAATGCTTCGAAGTTACACCAGGGGTCACTTAGACTGTACATTAGGAAGCATTTCTTTACCGGGAAGGTGGTCGAATGCCACCTAGTGGTATTCTAGTCTTCCTAGAGAGGTGGTTGGAGCCCCAAGCCTGTCTGAGTTTAAAGAATTTTGAACAATGCCCTTAAAAACATGCTTTAACTTTTGTTGAGCCCTGAATTGGTCAGTCAGTTGGACTAGATGATCATTGTAGGTCCAATTGAAAATATTCTAGTCTAGTGTAGTCTAGTCTAGTCTATCCAAACCATATCTCTTCAGTGTGTCTTACTACTATATACCTTTCTTCTTGCTGCCATTATCCTCATCGTTACCTTTTGAAGGCAGGTACCTGAGTATCAGTATCTCACCATGACAGATATGCTAAATTTTGCAGTGTTCCTGCTTTTGGTTACATTTCTGAAAATGACTTCCCACCCTACAGTACTCCAGTGAGTCTGGAGACACTGCTGTGCCTAAGATGGTACAGATCTTCAAGGTTCCTACATGGCTCTGCCATGGACCTGGTTAAGTTTTAGGGCAGAGAAAAGAATAGTGATTCTTGATGTCTGGAGGCAATTTTAAAGCAATCCCTCTTGTTCTAGATAGGTTTACAGGTCCTGTTACTGGGGATCCTCTCTTACTTCCAGAGTGCTTTTGGAGTAACAAATGAGTCTGATGTTTCCACTTGCACCTCCTTATCCTTTGGCTCAGTGGCCTATTCTCTGATGGTCCAGTTGTGTCAGCCAAAGAAATCCCTGCTTTCAGACCCCAGCTGCTAGATGTTGCCATGGTATGAGTGCAATTGCTTCTACGTTGTGTGTAATTGCTTTCTGTTCTACCAATGTCCAGATGAGCCAGGTTCTCAGAGGTCCCTCTGCTTAAAACTTTTACACTGGCTATAACAGATTTGGATGCTCTCACATGGTAAGTATGGCCTTGGAACAGTAAATTTCTACTCTGGGTGCTAAAAGTGGCTGAGCTAAGACTCTGGGTTGCATCTTTAGATGTAAAATTAGACCTGGAAGCAAGCATGCACCATAATCTTAATTATCCACACCCCCAGGTTAGGGTTAGCCTTTGGAAAAGGATGATGTGACCACACAGTCACCAACCCCTTGTCCAAACACTTTGTGATCTCTGTTGCTCCATATCTACCTTTTTCTAACAGACTAGATAGACTTTTCTCTTGCTAGTGCAGAATTTATGATCTTTTTTGGCACTAGCACACATTAAATGTGGGGGAACAAAATTATTGAATTATTGTTCAGATTTGTTTACTCTTGTACCTTCTGGGTCTGACAATCTGCCAGGAAGCAGGTGCATCATTTGACAAATGTTGTGTCTGCCTCCTCTGTATCTCCTTAGCTTGTAATTTGCAATGGATTGATGTATGATATCTAAAATGGAGGAAATGCAGCTTCTTGACAATTTGATTTTTCAGCTACTAGCAAAAAAAAAAAAAAAAAAAAAAGAAAAAGAAAAAAGAAAAAAGGAAAAAGAGTACTGAGCAACAGTACTGCCTTTGACACCACCAATATCCACCCAAGAGCATTAAGAGGTCTGGCTGACATCATGAGGCTGCTCTCCATAATGTTTGAGAGGTTGTGGAGTTCAGGGAATGTCCCAGAGATTGAAGAAGGCTAATGTCACCCCCCATTTATCCCACCTTCTCATATATATTGTTCTACTCAATAAAGTGCTTGGTCCTTTTTTGCAAGGCTTAGGAAATGACAAGAGAGGCAGACCAGTGAAACTGGCCTCTGTGATGCCAGATCCACAGCTGGTGTCCATTGGTAACCCAGGGCCAAGTTATGATATGGTCCTTGCTAAATGGTGTAAATCAGCATGAACAAGTATTGCTATACCTTCCCCACTGTGCAGATTCTTCTCCAACGTCACACTAGTGCCCTTTTGCTGAGGGCCACTTCAGCCCCATGCACACTATGGGTGGGAGAGGCTTGGGGCTGGGTGGCCACTCGATGTGGAGAGCTAAGCCACTTACACTCATCTGAAATCAGCATTACAGCACAAGCAGGCGCTGAGAGCTGTCTTTCTGCAGTGATGCATCTTAAATCCAGTGAGGCTATCTTGTGCTATTACCAAAACCATTTGCAAGGGAATTTAAATTACATGCCAAATGGGGAGCACGATCAGACAGAACATAGAGGTTTAAAGACAGTTCCTTTGCCTGTTACAAGCTATCTTTGTGCTGTTTCATCATCCAAATATGGAGTTAAAGCAACCTGAAGGCTTTGGGTTCCTGGGTATGAGAATTACAGAGTAAGTTACTGGATGTAGTCACTTGGAAGCTGGAGCACTCCAGTGAATATGGGAAGACAAAAAGAAGTGGCACAGAGCTGCCTGATATGGGAAGAAAAAACAACCCAAGAAACCAGTTATCAGACAATGGTACCACATTGTTTTTGCTTTTAATAAATGAAGACCCACTCTCTGGCCTGGAGACCAACAGCAATAGTCTGTCAATGGTCTGTGCAGTTCCCTGACATCAAGGAAAACAAATTCAATGTGGAGGTAAACTTATGCTTCTCCTTTGCTGATAAATTCAGTTTGTTTCCTGCTGTTGAGCTGGGACAAGCTTCCATTCCCCGGCCCAGATATCAAACACAGGAAATAGCTGAAACTCTGAAAGGGCATTTTTTAATTTGCAATGCATAAAGAAATGTGTTGGGGTGGTTTTTTTATCAGTTAACCCGTTTTAACTCTCTCTGGGAAATTCCTTTTTATCTGTCAATTTCTCATAGTCGTATGAGGTTTTTTTTAAATGCAGCTCGGTATGGCAGGTTGGTTTTATTGACATCAACGACAGAATTGGAGAGTCATGTATATAACTTATTTTAGCTGCTTGCACCTGGATTAATCAGTTAATATTTACAGTGGACAATTAACTCCTATGGAAGCTGACTGTACAAGACTTAAAATTTGGAAACACAGCTGCAATCATTTTATTTGTTTGCCTCCAGTAGCAGCCTTTTTTTTTCTTGTAGCAGAGAAAAGATGAAATAAAGATAAAAGGAGGCTGAAAAGAATGCTAAATACTGTCATATCTATAGACTGTAGTGAAAATATGGGGGAATCATCTCCCTGAGGATTTGCTCTGCACTTAAGCCATTGGAATTGTCTCAGATCTCTGCATCTGCTGTCTGCACACATTTAAGGTTGCATGGTTTAGATTTGAAGCATTGCTCCATTGCTGTGCAGACATGAAAAATGAAGCTCCACATCCTTATAACATCCACAGCTCATGTTCCTGACTTTGTGTCATTTTTGCTGAAAAGAAAATTACCAAGAGAACAGTGGTAAAAGTGATGAACAGTGGGTGGAAATGGCTGCGAAATGCATACACCTCTGTGAAGAAGGGTGGGTTAATCAGCTTAGGTAACAACTGTCAGAGACAGCAGTACCAGCAGTGAATGTACGCTAGACTGGAGAATGTGCAAAAAAAAAGGAAACTGAGCTAGAAGATGGGTCTTCACTTGCATGTTCCTTTTCTCAGGCTAGGCCAATATGAGACTTTAAATCAAGGAAATACTTACATTTTCCATTTAAAGTTTCTGCAGAAAGAACAATTACTAAAAGGTGGTCAATTAAAAAAGAACAAAAAAAAAATGTAGTTAAATTTATAAGTCTGGCAGTTTTTCCATTGCAAAACAAACTGGTAGTTGGAACTGTAGAATTCATTCGTGGAAACAATTCTAATGTCATGGTCCCAACTCTTCTTACACAGAAGAAAATGAAATCTCTATCGTACTGTACATTTCTTAATAAGGACAACCTGTTCTCAGTAATTTTACTTTAAAGAAAACAGTGCATTTTTACAGATGAGTGCAATTTTTTTTGTGAACAAGCACCTTACAATGGAGTCACTGAATGTGGCATTTTCAGGTCGCTGTTCCAGAGAAAATCTGGAAAATCCCAATGGAGTCATTTTACAAAGAATAATTCTGGACTAAGCTGTCAAGTCTCCTGTGCTGAGGTCTAAATGGAACTGAGAGACTAAAACCAGGGTCAGCCTTGTGAATCACTACTGATTTCCAGCTGTATTCAATGAAATTCATAACACAGATGAAAAAAAATATTCTTTATATATGACATCCCTTCCTCTACATGCTTCTGCTGTTGTTAATCAGGTGCAACTCTATTAAGGTTATTGCAGCTATATTGCATGAACTATGTATGAGAAAAGATTTAGAGTCTAGATTTTGTTTGACACTACCTCAGTAATAGCTGCAGATACTTGTCTTGAAAATCTCTGCAAAGGAGTTTGGTTGTTCTACATTGCTCACTGCATCCTTCAGCATGCTTCCAAAGATGAGTTGGAAATAGTGAATCAGGACATCAATCCCACCCAAATAAAATACATAGATAAGGAGAAATCATTCTTCAGTAAGCCTAAGAATTTCATCTTTATAGTGTACAGTAAGCTGGGAAGATGTTCTTCCAAGGTACTGTGACATGGTGTGATGATTATTAGCTCAATTCAGAGACACAATTACTACAGGCCATTTAACGCAAATGTATCCCCTGTTGCTATCTATTATGCTAGTAGCTTTGGTAATGTCAGTGTGTGCAGCTGAGAGCACTGCACGTCATGAAAGAAATATGATTATATATTTCTAGCACAGCTCAGGCATACATTTAGAATGCAAAACCTGTGACAACATCTTACCACCTGAAAGTTCAGGAAAAGGCTACCTTGCAAACAGCTGCAGGCTACTGAAAATAGATGTTGGGCCAAAATACAGGGGTTTTTCCCCTCGTGATTGTCAGCCATTAGTCACATGAACCCTGTCTGCTCAGATTGGGTTCGTCTCACCTGTCTAATTCATCTAAAAATTCATTGTCAAAGCCTGAGCTAATCAACCTGGACTCTCTGTAAAGCTAGTAAAGAGGAATATGTATCTCCAGAGGATGATTTTTTTTTTTCATTCTAAAATAGATGTCTGGATTGGCACAGAGGAACTACACCTCTGCTTGCAAGTAACTAAGTGAATCTGCTGTTCTATCCCTAAATATAAAAATAATTTTGTTAGTCTGTACTCTAGTCAAGCAAGTTCATATTTTATCTTAAAGCCTGCCTAGCATCTAGAGTGACCTTGGGGTGACTGGGAATCCGTGGAAATTCAATTCCTGCAGGAAGAACAATCAGAATTGAAGGCACTGATCCATCCTGGTATCACTCAGCATCTCTCAATCAAATCTCTGGCACTCACAAGGGGTAGGTGGGATGTTGCTCCACTGAGCTGCAGAGGGATTTGAGTACCTATCGCTAATTTAGGACAGATGTCTTTCAATGCCAACTGTCAACCAGAGCCTTTCTGGCAGTAGGCTAAGGAGAAAAACATCTGAACCTCCAAACTTCCTCCAGGATTGTAACAATGGTAGCTGTATTTGTTTTACAGAGTTCATTTAAATGTCTAAACGAAGACCTGGAAATGATTTTTACTGTGGATTTTAAACTGTCAAACTTGAAAAGGAGAACAAGCTAACCATGCAGAATTATTTGCAGAGATGGGTACCAAATTTCTCTAACAAAGAACAGCAAAAATGATTGTTGTCTCTAAATGCAAAAGGGAGATAAGGTTAAAAATCTACAAGATGCTTAAATCTCTCTAAAAAGGCTTTTAAAGATGAACTGCTGTGTGGTGGTAAAATAATGACACTAGATACTGGAAACAAGGTCACTCAAGAGTCTCCCTCAACACTGCAATCTACACACTGTCAGCCCAGGTGCTTACCCTTTGCTTTGGAGAGCAAGAGGCGCAGAGGCTAATGCATGAGCCTCCAGCCTTGTGCTTGTTAGGACTGTGGTGCTCTAGAGGTGCTCTCATGTCTCCCATGCAATCTCCTCAATGCAGAAGGGTAGAATGGAAGAAAGACTGATGACTTTGCAACGCTGGCTGGCTACTGGAGCAAGAAACTGCTTTAAATTACATTGCATGAGAGAAAATGAAATGAGGGTTTGATGGGTTACTGGTAGACTTTGCAAGTCCCATTTTAAAAGAAATTTCCCAGGAACCCCAGGTAACTTCTAAGAAAATGCTGAGGAAACTGTTGAAGAAATCCCACTTCAATTTGCTTATTTAAGTTGGTAGGAAAAAAGACCTCCTTTTTATCTAATTTGCTGATGAGTTTAGGCACTTTCTGGAATGACTTCTTGCATAATTTACCATATTGATACATTATTTATATGTCCTCATTCAATTTCAGGCGCAGGGTTGGATATGAGTCTTACATAATGAGTAGCTGGTGTCACTTCATGTCAGAGGAATCAAAACTCATTTTGACAACACAGGGCTTGTCTCTGCAGCAGCAATATAATCGGAGTTAATCTTTCATTGCTGAATCATTACAAAGTACTCCATTTCCATTACCTCATATGAATCTAATAAATTATATTGTCTTTTATTGGTTGAAGAAAACAAATTCCTGAGGAGCATCGGTTCCTGGCTAAACTGCTCCCTAAACTGAAATCCATTATCTATGACTGGAAGCTGTACTTTCGTGACTTTCTAAGAGGACACATAAAGGGTCTGTTAAAGTTCAATTTGGATACAGATATGAGAAGACCACTCCACTCACAGAGGTTGGGAGTCACTCGTTAGTGATAGGCAGATAATACATATTGATAGAGAAAGGGAGTCAATTGGTTGCTTCAGATAATAAATCACTTCCTCTTGTTTGAAAGTCTAAATAACAAAAAAGATTCCTCAGCCTGTTCTCTTATGAAATATTCTGGAATATTTTATTTCTGCTGCCTTGTTTTGTTTGAAGGAGAAGAATGTTATCTGGGGTTTATTCCATGAAAGTTTATTACTTCATATGTCAAGCTTTGAATCAGGCTGGCCTTATTAATGTAAGAATCATCCAATCAGTGTTCCTGGTGAGGTGTACTGGTCATTTCAATAGTATAAAATCCCTGTCTGTCATGATAAGATCCACTGTATGAGCAGTTGTTGCTAACTTCAGGCAAACTCAGTTTTACTCCTAGCTGTATTTTAATGCCTGTTTATAAAGATATGGATTTCAAACTACTGTTCTACTGTTTCTTTTCAATTACTCCCCCCAAAAAGAAAATATTGTTTCTTATTAAAAAGTCACTAAAGTTTTAAGTCTAGTTGCCAGTACTCATGGTGTGATGTTCTTCATGGACTGTGTGTGAAGAATAGTAGAATCATAGAATAGTTAGGGTCAGAAAGGAACTTAAGATCACCTAGTTCCAAACCCCCTGCCAAGAATCAAGTGCTGAAGCTCTCACTGATGCTAATTTCCCAAGTATTTTCTTTTTTATTATTTTTGGAAACAAAAAGAAATATAATTCTTTTCTTTTTTATTTATTCTTTTTAGATATTAATTTTTAGAAGCTGGGATTGGATTGAACAAGCATCCAGATCAGTACAAACCTCCCAAACTCTACATAAACAGACATCATTACCCAGTTTCAAGCAATGCAAGTCAGAAACCAAGCGATAATTGCTGGTCCTTTGCTGAATCTTCTTTGGAGTCTGAAGCATATCACTCCCCAGCCCTGTTTGTAATCAGCCTTCCACACCAAAATCTAGTGGGAATTTGTTAAGTGGTATACTTGCTTATGTAAATACAAGGAGTTCTGCCTACCCTCCCTTTGCACTTGTGAGTTAGTTTATCTACTGATAGCTGTGTTCAGCTCTGAGCAGGCTATCTTTGCAAATGCATTGCAAAACAAGCTGTGCAGGGCAAGCCTGGATGTTACCAAATTCTTGCCTTTACAAATCAGTAGGTAGCAAAGCAAACAATCATAACGTCATCAGATGAACACTGAAGAGAAAGAAGTGGAAAATGGGGGCTGGGATAGGTACGTTATTTTGAGTAGTAGCTGTCGAGGACAATTGAGTACATCTTTTCAAGTCCACTCTCTCCTGCCATTCACACAACACCCAAGCTTGAGACCAACTGTGAATCTAATCCAAATCAGAAAACTTTTTTAGGGCAGGAGCTTGTGCACTTACTGTACCTTAAGGAAGGATGTATGAGTGACAGCTTTGGTCACCAGCAGCTGCCCTGCTTCTGACTGAACACACCTATGCCCACTGTACTCTGGTCAGGGAAAGATACCTACCTGAGAATAAATGGACCACTGATGAATTACAAGATGATAATCTAGAGAAGGGAGTCTCCTTGTGTAGGCAATTTAGCATTAGGTTTGGAGATCTGCTCTTCAATGCAGTTAGTATACAGATTTGGCAGATGAATGCAGGTCAGATACAGGTGCCCGAGATGCTAATGCAGGCTGCCTTGTCCTTGCAGCCTGTGTTTCAGAAGCTGGCATCTCTGGTCACATTCTGCAGTCATGCTACTTACAGGCTGACAGCCTGGGAAGCGCTACCCTTACAATGGTGCTGGTGTCCCAAGCAAGAACATCCCCGAATCCTGCTTGTCCCTGTTTCAATGCACGTTGGACTTCTGTTCATCAATACAGAGTGACAAGCATTTCTCAGAAGGTTTTGACTATGGCCCAATATGCTGCAGATTTAATAAGGATGGCTGTGCCAGACTCCTGTTTTGCTAGGGTTTATGAGTACCTGAATGGCAAGAAAAAGGATGAATTCAAGAACAACTGTGGAATTTAAATTTATGGACACCCATTAGCTGAGTCACTGTGACTAATTCTTGTCTCAAGTCAGTTTTATAAATGAAGGTCCAGAAGGTATGTGTGCACACATTTTAAAGGTTTTTCTTTTCTCACACACCATTTATACATAGGTTTATCTTCTTCACTGGTCATTCAGGTGAAGAGGACACAAAGAATAGCCCCATGGCTTGGACAGAAAGCTTCATTTAGACATGCTGGATGGCAAGAGACTTTTCTTTGAGTCTCTGAATTTTAGCAATGATTTCATTGCACGAAGGTTGTTGGCATTTTGCTTAATGACAATATAAAAGAGAAAAAAAAAAAGAAAAAAGAAGGCGCTGCTCAAGTTACTTTGGTTTGCTAGGGAAAGAAAATAATGCATTAGTGCCTTTCTGGGTGTTTAATTCCATGCAACTGCTGGAATGCAGCCAAGTTTGCTGAGTTACATGATCGTTAAATAAAAGGATTTTGAGTTACACAGGAAGCTGAGCAAAAAGCTATAAGCTCAGTTTTTGGAGCATGTGCAGTCAAACCTTGTGTCTTTGCCTTAACCATCAGGTGGATAATCTTTGGGGTTTGGTAAACATAGCCAAAAATGCACAGGTTTATCTTGCTGCACCAGTTCCTACCAGCACAAACATCTGGATTTTGTGATGATTATGAAACAGCTCTGTCACATTTGCAAACCTATTTGCATTACATTTGCCATGAAAGTGAAGCAGAAAGAAAAGAAATGAGACACCTCAAAGGAAGAATAGAAAAATAAAAATACACCCACTCTCTCTGTGGTTTCAAACTGGAGCAGAGCATCAGGGATGAAAGGATCTGCTACTCTTTTAATCTGACAGTGCAGCTGTCTCATCTGTTGTCTGCAATGTGTTGGTGTCACAGTAGCAAGTTTCACCTTTCTCCAAAAGCTACATCCTTTTGACAGCAGTGATAAACAGTAAGCAGAAAGTCAGTGTCACAAGATCTTCAAAGACACCAACTCCAACTGTGTCCAACTGACACTCATTTCTTCAAAATAGTTCTAAATAACACTGCAATTTTTCTGGCTCCCAGGGATCTCAGTGAGAGATTTTCTGAATTCTCAGTGGTTTAAACTCTGGGATCTCATATGCTTTTTCGGGAAGAAGGGCGTTAAAAGGTGGTTCTCCCTCATCATGTGCTGTTCCCAGTGTGATCCAGCAAATCAATGGACTAGGCACAACAGAAGAAAGATGGTGAAGAATCACATTCTCATAATCTGGATTAACTCCACAAAGCCAGTATTTAAAGATTTTAGGAGAGATTTCATTGTGTCAGGGAAAGTAAAAAGAAGCTTTCCTTCTCTTTGAGATTCTGATGCAAAAAAAGAATTTGTTGGAACCTCTTTTCTCTTTATGAGTAAGGAAAAATTATTACCTAGAGGAAACAGTAAATTTGTCCAGCCCTGAGGGTGACACGTTTAATACAAAATAAAGGAATATCACAGATCTTCAGCAATAAACTCTTTAATAATGTATTGATCTCTGAATTAAGAGACATGGTAGAAGTACGGTATATCTTCCTGGAGGGGACACCTCTATTTCCAGGCATTCTGCTTATTTACTGCTTACGCATAAATCTGCATTACTGAGGAGAAAGTTTAGTACAGGGTAATAGTGGCTGTTGGTTCAAAATTTATTGGAGAGTGACTTAAACATGCAACTGGCACCAGCACATGCAGAAAAAGGAGAGATGGACTGGTATTTTTTAAGTAAACAAAGCAATATAATATTTTTCTTATGTGAATAAAGAGTAATAACTAGGTACCACTTAGGGTGTGGACGTATCTTCACTTTCCCTGTTTATGTAAATATCAATTTCAATATATATATATATGCATAAAGCTCAACTATCATCAGAAAGCTTAATTATCATGAGCAAAAATTAGCCTTGCCTTTTCAAAGCACATGGGGACACATACAACAAAAAATCGAGAGGCAAATCTCAGTCTCCTAACCCTCGCCTGAGGTGCTTTGTGGCTAATGCAGTTGCTTCTGGTTTACGAACCCTATGCTTGTCTTTTTTTTTTTCAATCAGATGTCATTGTAACTCAGTGCCCATCAAAATTGAGGTAGTTGTTCTGGCTGCCTTTGGTTTTCTAGTTAACTATGATATTACAGCACACCAAACCATAGCAGGCACCTCCAAAACTAATGCCAGTCTTATTCACAGAAAGCATCTCTCCAGAGCCTTGCACAGCCTCAGCGGCAGGATGGCACAGGATGGTTTGCATTAGACCTGTTGAGTTAGTGCTAGATGTTAGATTTCAGACAGGCCATAGGAAAGGAAAACAATTACAGGATTGACAGAGCACTAGGTATTGAGGATATCAGAGGAGAAGCCTTGTTCTTCACCTTCACTGTAGCTGAATATCTTAGCAATTTAGACTTTGAGTTTGCCGCAAAACTGTGTGAAACTTGTAGAAAGGAGAATAGACTGCAGCAAGAAAAGTTTGAAGATAGCAAGAAGGTAGTTCTTGTGTTGCAAGATTAAATGCTACCTACACTTTTTGCACTTCCAATTCTTCCTTTAATAAGGCATCATTTACCTGATAGTTCTAAAATTCTCCAATGTAAACACTTAGCACATGGAAAGGAGACAGAAGAAAATAAAGTCTGTACTTTTCTGCTCTGATGCCAGCCCCATGGCAGAGAGTTTCTGGAGCACAGCTCCAGGAATCTTGTCCACTGCTAGCACTCTCCATTTTCAAAAGGTGCCAGTGCCATTGTTGTCTGTTCTTAGATTAGCCTGGCCATGCTCATACTATTAATGTCTTTATCTTCTAATTTAAGAACAGAGCTGTGTATGGAAAATGGTAATTTACCCAAATTAACCCTCAGGGTAAGCTTGGGGGGTTTATTGAGTTGTGTCTACAGTAGTAACTAAACAAAGACAAATTCTGAGCTAAACTCCAGTCTGTGGTTATCTCTACTACTTAATCGCTTTAGCACTGTCACAGTGTCCAGGTGCACTTTGGAAGATATCATGGGCCAAGACCTATCCCCAGGATGATACAGAGGTCACCCAGTACAGTAAAAGCAGTCTCCTAGTGTGCAGCTGGTGTGTGCTGTATTGCTGGACCTTGGGGGCAGAGGAAGAAACCTGCTGGGGGCTATTTAGTGATATAGATGTGGCACCTGTATCTGTTCTGGAATTCTAAAGAAGTACTGAAAATGTACTGCAAGCACTGTAAGTGCTAAATAAATGTGTTTCTGTGGTTAGCAATGTATTACTTATAAAAAATCCCCACAAATAGCAACACTGACTTTAAAAGCTACTGGTAAAAAAATTGAAACAATTACTCTCTTTATGTTTGCAAAGTAGCTTCTGTAAAAGTGAACATTTATATTACCAGTTGTGCGCATGAACTCTATTTTTCCATGTTTCTTGTCACTACTGCAGAGATTTCTGTTTTACGGAGAAATTTTTCTATATCCCTGCTTGTTTTTTGATCACAAAATGAAATTGCAGTCCCGATTTGGACATCACTGCTTATTGCCAGAAATGTGACAGGGATGCTAAAAGCAATATTGTCACCTGCATCATCTGTTGTGTGTCCCTTGGTGCTAGGTGCAGAATCCTTTTCCCTACCTATTTCTATGTTGTCAAATTAATGATAAGCTTTTTACAGCAAAGGGTTTACCTCTACCTGTATTTTTGTGCTGCCTTGTAAAACTTGATTAATTTTTTTGTTTCTTGGGCAACTGAAAACAAGGGCAAATGAATCAATTTATTCTTGCAGAATTAAACCTGTTTAGGTAGTCCTGAACTGGAAGACAAGTCTGAACTAGCCTGGTGTTACTGCCCCTCAAAACACACCTCTGGTGGCAGATAGGCAGAACGTACCATAGTCCTCACACTCATCTTGTGCCATCAGCAGTATCTCAAAGTGGTCGTAGAAAGCTGTGCTTTACTTCTGTGTCATATATATGTTAAGTAGTATAAAGGGCTTTACTGTGGCCCAGGATCTGATTAGAGAGCTCCACTGTGAAAGGACAGCTTGCACTGTGACTGATCAATTGGCTTAGATACACAGAGCACTTCTAAAAAACGAAAAAAGACCTCCTTTAACATCATAAGGGAGCATGTTGAGCCTTTGCTGTGACATTTGACAGTAAGTACTCCACTCTTAATCTGCTGGTATATTACTTCACTCATCTGACACAAGAAGGCTGGTCAGACAGTTGCAGATAAAAGTTTGGTTCAACAAGAAAAACAGGGCTGAATTTTTGTATTACTGGAACTGAAATTCTGCTGCTTCATACTCCGGGAATAGCAATGAGTCTCACTGACTTCAAAGGGAATTCTGAGTGCTGTCACTTCTGGCTCTTACACCAGGTTTCCCATACTTCCACCTCTGTCTGACTCAGTATCATAACTGTTGTTTACACTCAAAGGTCCCAATAAATTTGTCCTAACTTGTGTTCGTAGCTTGAAACATTTCTCAAGTTCTTGATGTTTTCTAGTGGACAGCTCATTTTTCCTAATGCTTTATAAAACCTGAAAGTGTGAAACTTGTGCAGAAATGCCATCAGTGTTCAGAAGGATGTTCTATTGATTTCAGATTAGAAAACATCATCTGAGAAAGCCTAAAGATAGCCTGTTCTTAGGAAAGACTGTAAAAAAGGTATCAAGGTCTTGCAAAGCACAGCTTTGATCAGACTGGGGAAATAGGCTAGCTAATTGAGTACTGTAGGTCTCTCATTCTTGACCATGGTTCATCTGTTTATATCCTTACCATTTGTCAGCCTGATGGATGTGCCACATACAAGGAAGGCACATTGTTAGGTTTAGACATTCATTCTAAAAGGAAGAGAAGAGATTTCTCTCTCAGGCAGGGGATGTACTTGTCCCAGGTTCAGCAGTAGCAGTCATTTTTCTCCTTAGTAGCTGGTGCAGCTCTGTGTTTTTGACTTTTGGCCTGGGAAAAGTGCTGATAACACTGTTGTTTTCAGTTACTGCTTGGACTTTCTGAGCCTCATGCTCTGCCAGGGAGGAGGGGAAGCCAGGAGGAAGCAGAGACAGGACACCTGACCCAAAC
>JAOEHY010051293.1:0-75474 GCA_025447955.1 Psilopsiagon aurifrons
ACTGTTCTTATCTCAACCTGTGGGAATTGCATTCTTTCACTTCTCCTTCCCATCCCTCCAGGAGCAGAGGGAAGAAAGGGGGGGAAGTGAGTGAACAAACTGCTTGGCTGATTTATGCCTTAAAACCACGACAACATGTTACATAGGTGCTAAGGAATAACCCCTTCACTTATGTAGGGAGGTTTTCAACTCCCACCAAGCCCTTTCCACTCCAACAAATTTGTTTTAACACCTGCTTTTGCCAGCACAGAAACAGCAATGAGAAGTCAAGCCCGCTGTCTTCAAGTGGAAGAGTAAACCCTCACTTATGCAGCAAGCACTGTGGGCTCTTTAAAGCCTTCCCCGTGCCAGGTTTAGTCTCTCTCTTTCATTGCTTACTTTTGCATATGTTTTCCAAGAGTCTGAACTTCTGCTCTGAATCTCTTCTGAAGCTGAATCTGTTACAATTCTCTCCA
Organism: Psilopsiagon aurifrons; assembly: GCA_025447955.1. Lineage (NCBI taxonomy): Eukaryota > Metazoa > Chordata > Aves > Psittaciformes > Psittacidae > Psilopsiagon > Psilopsiagon aurifrons. The sequence continues at coordinate 456 of JAOEHY010051293.1, forward strand.
GGTCAGGTCCACGTCTGTCTCCATCAGTGTTCTGATCTGTGCTGCTGATGGTGGGCACTGTGCAGCAAACACACTGGCAGCCTTTCCCCTCCAGCCCCACCACATATTTCAGATAACTTCAGATCCACATAAACAGACCTTCTGTACAGGTAGCTGAAGCCTCTACAGCCTCAGCTTTGCTGGGAAGAGACAGAGATGCCCCCTCAGGCAGAGTGAAAAGGACCCAACTGACACTGTGATGACAGCACAGTAAAATTCCTTGGGCCCTAAATATTTTATCATCATAAAATAAACATAGATCTTCTCGTCATGAAATATGCATGAAAAAATGTTTAAACATGTTAATTACTAAGCCAATATTGATTCATATTGGATGAAGCATTAACGGGTGGAGTCTGGAGGAGGAAAATTGGCAAATGTATTTAATGTCGAAAGAGCGCTTGCCACATATCAATATTCATCAGGTATAGCCACTAATACTCATAAAAGTGACAGGCCAGATTTATCGCTCCTGTGCATGAAGGCAAGCCTGTGCAAAGGGATAAACTGAAATATTAAGATGGGAAGCACAAAAATTCATTAGGGCTTTTTTTTTTTCTCCTCAGCTCATCATTGTGATTTTATGGATAAACTGGGGATTTGTGTGGGAGTCTGAGCAAACAGTGGGAAGACTCTTCCACGTTTATTTCAGAGAAGGTTGTCAGAAAGATGTAATCAGGCTGTCATCTCATCCCATCGCCATCAGAGTACACAAGGAGTTAACTGTTGCTCAGGTGTCCTCTCTTTGGACATTTATTCAAAGAATTTTAAATGGACTTTAGGAAGGTGGGAGAGTGGGAAATTCATCATGTGCCACCTTTAACATTTGCAGGGTTGAAGGTGAAGCTTGAGTTGAGGAGTTTTATGGTGCAAGTCAGTTAATTTTGATTTGGGGTTGTAAATATTCTCCCCAGAGGAAAATCCTTTGCTTACTATGTCTGTTGGAATTCTTTTGCAGTGTTTTTTCCACTGGGAGCTTTGGCTTTGATAATACATCAGAATCACAACATGGATAGAAAAGGAAGATATCAGAGACTGAAATTGCCATTAATATGGGAGATCTCTCAAAGGTCTTTCATTCTGTCCCTCCAAACCGTGCAAGGAGAAGTAATCCTGGCATGAACACAGTTTGTCTCAGGAAATTCATGGAATTATCTGGGTCTGGTTTTGATTTACCACCCTGCCTGGACTTTTCCCTCCTGATTTACTTCAATATGAATAAGCATACTAAGACATGGTTCTTCAATCAACAATACTGTGGGACTATGCAAATGCAACAGCATTTCTACAATATGGAGTCTGAAAGGACTGTAGAATTGCAGAGAGTTCATTGTATTTAAAACATTTCCTTGAGAACAGCTTCCTCTTTCTTGGTCTTTAAACACAAAGCACAGTAAGGTTCAGTGATTGTGTTCAAGGACTCCAGTTTAAATTTGTTCAGTCTACAAATCAAAAAGGGAATTTGTTTTCCTAACAGCCACCTCTGCACACACAGGGTGGTATCAGAGAGTTAAGAGGTGCTCTCTGTCTGGCATGCCAAATTAATGTAATACTTCTTATGGCCGTGTCACTTTGTAGGACTAATACAAGTTAGAAGGCAGCAAACACATAGAAACCTGTTCTTCTAAAGTGATGGGGGGGTCATATGAGTAGTAATGGACAGAGGAAAGTTAAATAAATCGTTCCCCTCCTTGCTGCAAGTTGGTCTCAATGTCAGGGCTTGTATCTGACTGAGCTGCTGGCATAGTTTACTGCAGATGTATGAGTGCATAAGCTGTTACACAGAAGACAAGGTCAGTGAAAAAAGAGGTCAGATTAACAGGACATAGCCATTCAATTGACCAAATACAGGCCTGGAAACAGGGATCTTCTAGGTTTTTTGGTCCTTCACCCACCAACTCCTATTGCATTGAGAATAGAGTTGGAATTCCTTTTTTTCTAGCTACAGAATATATGCCAGTGTAACAGCAAATGTCAACCTTTTTCTATGGGACACCATGTTCAAAGGCCAGAGCCTTTAACATCTGGCAGCTGTAGTATTCTGTTGAACAAAAGCTTTACTGTCAATGTTTATCCGCAGGAGAAATGCTTCTGAGCCTATGCATAGAGATGATACACTAAATTGTCCATTTAATTTCCACTTACTGTGAGATTTGGCATACATTAAATAACATTTGATCATTAAAAGCATGTTTATGGACTCATTGCTACCAGTGATAGGCGACTAATACATAGTAAAGTGCGTTTTGTCATGATCGGTTAATTTCAGAGTAATTTGTCACTGACAATCGTTAACCTGGGGGTTCTCTTTCCACTGTCTCCTAAAAGATGTGTCTGAGGAGAGACCTTGTGTAATGTCCTTGCATAAAACAGGGAGTGGAGCAGTTCACTCAGGGAGAGACCCCCAGTGTGGGATAGATGCTCTATGGTACTGACTTCCTGAGTGTCACTGCATTCAGTGGAAGCATCTGGGAGTTAAGAGAGAATTCTAGTGTGAAGATCAGTCATGCCTACTGTCCAGCTGGAAAACATGACGTGTCTCAAAGCAGAGCCAGAATTAACTTTCAACAGGTACAGTGTTGGCCTGATTTCCTAACAAATTCATGCTCTGTGTTTGAATGTGGAAATGTATCAGAATTCTTTTACTTACCTACTACAGAGTCCTATCCAGTAAATTTGTACTGATTAACCAGCTTTAATTAAATGTGATACAGAGATTAACAGCCACAAAAATAGTAAGTTCTCATAAATTTCATAAAAACCCTCACTTTGGTGGAGTTCCTAATTAACTATACACCCAGGAATTCAATCACAGGATATGTGGAAAATGAGCTTCATTTCCACCAGTCACAGAAGTAGCTGGCATCTTGACGGAATGTTCTCCCAGTGGAAAACATCCATTTATCAGAATCAAAAGGTACTACAGGAACAAACACTGATTTCAGTAAAACTCCAGATGGAGACTGCTGTTTAGTCAGCATATTTTGATTTTTCCAATCTTAAGCAACTATTCTTCCTTTCAATGTGTTACCCTTCTCATATATTAAAAAATACCAAACAGAAAACAAACAAGAACAGAAAATGTATATATTGGGGATGAAAACAGGTGGAGATTTATAATAAATCATTTTCTTCAGAATTTTCCCATCATAGGTCATGGTAAAACGTTGATATTTCAGAACACCTTAATAAAGGGAAGGTTGAAAAACTGGAATACGTACCGAAAGAGAAGTTCCAAGTTTTGTCCAGAGCATTAGATATTCTTTCAGAGTGAAAGGAGCAGCTATATCCAGAGAAAACTCCTCTCCACAACCATACTATCCACACCAATGTGCAAGTAAGTCTTCATCAATTATTCACCTACCTTACCCACATGATATCACCACTAATGCTCATCTAACGGAAGTCAGAACATCTGGCATTCAGGCAGAAAGCAGAGCCAGGTACTATTGCTATTCTTGCCTTCGTCTTTGACTACCTAAAACTCACATCCCATTGCCAAGCTGTTAGTCTCTTGGCAAGCAGCAGCAGCATTCTCTAGCTGATGTGGCTGCTGCAAGGGAACGCAGACCTCTCCTGCTGTACAGTGGTCATCCTCAAATCCCTTCTAGATGTCACTGTATTTACTTTCTCATTTCTTTTCTCTTAGATCAGGACCTTCTCTCATCCAAGAAAACAAAACTAGCTATCGTGGTGACCTGCATACTAGAAAAGACCCACCCAGGGCTGCTCTGGGTGTATGGGAAACATTCAGAGAAGATGTTCAATACCAAGGAAGCCCAAGCCATCCACATTAGCCTACTGTTTATGGAATCTACAGTAAAACTGGTCAATGGTGTATAAATAATCAAGAGCTAGTTGTTCAGATTGGGTTTATTCAGCATATTGGGATCCCTATGCCTCAGCTTCCTCTGGCAGTCCAGTTTGGTAGTGATAAGTCCTTTTTTATGTAGTCTCCCTGTTGAGACTATGGTTTTTAGCCATAGGCTAAAACTAGGCAGCAGTTAGTCTATTGACAACTTGATCTCAGCTGGAATCACTAGGTATTGCAACAATGAGCCCTAACAGGCACCATTCAGCATGGCATGCTCAGTTGTAAGCTGGGATGTTATGACGTGAGACACACTTCGCAAATGCATCTGTCTTCCAGGCCTAACAGCATCCACATTGTGTGGGGTGCGATTAGGAGGTCACGGAAATGCTGTCACTGATGGCTTTTCTGGCTGCCTTTGGAAAATGTCCTCAACACATAGCTAATAAGTAGGCTTCTTTGATACCACTTTGATAGTTACAGACAGCAGGAGGAAAACAAGCAGAAGACACAGCTTGGTGCTATTATTCCTTTTAACTTTGCTTAGCAAATGATTCCGAAGTGCTCAACACAATAACTCTCCCTTTTAAGCATAGGTTTTCTACTCCCCTTCCTTTGCTAGGGTCTAATTTTAAGGGACCACTTTGGGATTTTAATAACAGAATTATACACTTTGCCCACAGGTCTTTAATTTCTCAATGTTTATCCCATCAGTTCTGTCTCTGGCGAGCCTTTATCCTAGGATATTTGTCTATTAAATTAACAGCATTTCAGAAGAAGAGAAGCCATTTGCAAGCAGTAAATCACAAAGCACTAGCATTCACTTAGTTCTCTCACTGTTATATCACTCAGTATATTATATACTGTTCTATATACTCAGTGTATCACGGAGTTCTTCATCTTGCCTGCCACCCCTGCCCTCCACCTCCATGCTGTCTGCAAAATGCACAAATCTTTCAGAGGCAGGCGAATCAAAAGAGAGAGACAGATGAGATTTGCGCAAACATAGAACTGGGAAGGCTTGAAGTGCTTGGATGGCACTGCTGGATTTTGGCTGGGTTGCCTATAAAGAAGTGGCTAGAGCAGAGCCCTACACAACCGACTATTTCACTGTGTGCCAAAAGCAGTGACTAACAATGCCCAGCAAAACCTCAGTATCAGAGTGAAAGCAGCAAAACATCATGCTTCCCACCTACTGTTGAAGTGAAACTGTCCTGGGATGGAGGCAGCCCACGCGGAATGATGTATGGCGAAGTACCATGGTGCTGCATGATCAGAAAGAGGTGCATATGTTGTACGGTGAAGGAAAAGAATTAGTTGGAAGGAGGCCAAGAAAGTGGTAATAATAATTCTGTTTATGTACAAAATAAAAATGAATGTGTCTTGAATGGCTTTAGATGTCTTAATTCTTGGTCTTAATTGAAGGGGTCTTTCCTTAAGAAAGCAACCTGCAGCAGATGTTTGGAAATATTTTCAGAGCTTATTGCACTCTAACAGAATCACCAGCACTGAGAAACATTCATTTTTGCTCCTTGGATTCTGCCCATCCAGCAAATGGAGGGGGTTCAGTTTCATTTAAACATTGAGAACTGCCAGGTCCCTAGCAGAAAACAGGCATGGTGCATCTGCAAGCAGATGGGAAACATCTCCATGTAAGCATTTATGAGATGCCTGATATAGTTTTCCTCTCACAAAAAGGAGCAAACAGATGAAAATCTAAATGTTAAGGGCAGTATGAAACAACAATTTGGGGAAAAAAATCTGAACAGGTTGCACAAAGCAATCTGTTGCAATGACTTCTGTTTTATGTCCCTGTTGACTTCTTGCTTCCTACCCTCCTTGCTATTACCTTTTATGATGTATCCATGCAAAAATCCCATTTGCTAAATCAAAACTCTCTTTGAACCAAATCAATTTAGAAACAGCAAATTCCAGTCACAGACTCCACAACACAACACTCGAAATACTGTCTTACTGCCCTCCATGAGATGTCTTGGTTCCTCCACTGGAGCATGTCTTTTTCTCTGAACCTAGGTGCCATACCTCAACTAGTCACTCTCTTGATTTCACAGATTCTAAAGCCCAAAGGCACTTGATCCCCCTTCTCCCCTGAGTTCCTCTCATTGTCTATGTGTTAAGTGAGGCAACTGAGGTCATGCTAACCCCTTTCAGCTCTCCGGAGACTGGGCTGTTGCATGCTATGCACAGTGGTAACAGAGCCTGAGGTGCTGCATTAGCTGAAGTTGGGAATGGGTTATGAGAAGAGGTAAGAAGATCGATATTCTTTCTAGCTGGGGAGGGAATATAAAATGGAGACTATATTTACTCTTTTGCTTCAATCTGGAGCAAAATTGATACCTTTCAGCACTGCTCAGAGCTACTACAGGTGAGATATCCCCACATTCAGGCACCTTCCCTGGCAATTCAGTCTTGTTCTCCACACACTGGGTCTATTTCCTACCCACCAGCTTTCTAAATTGGCCTCTGTCACTCAGTTTGTTTGGTTTTTAGTTTGTTTATTTGTCTCTCTTTCTCTCCTGGTTTTAGAAATTTCTTGTTGGATCTCATAAATCTTCCTTATGGAAATATTTTTGCACTTGGCCTATTTCCAAGAAACGTTTAGACTTTGATAAAGCAGCTTCTTCTTTTTTCTTTCCATGGGGAGAAGTTTGTCACGATTTTTCTGAATGGCTTTCCTCCATGAATCTTGGCAGCTTAGAAGTCCCCTCCAGTAGGATATAATTGGAAGGAGCTGCTCTGCCTGATAGCCTGGCTTTCAGAGAATGGCCTCCAGTTTAGTAGCTGCAAATAACTGTGGGCAATTTTGCCTATGCTTAATTGCAACAAGGTTGTTTCCTCCTATTTTTAAGTCTCTCATTTCCAGGCGAAAGCAGAGCTGAATGCTCATGTGTTCTCTACTAAAAACCCTCTATAATAAGTGTTAAGAAAATTCTCTGCTACCACCAATATTTTTTTGCTCACAAACTGAAGATCCAGATGATGCAGGGATCATTGGGTGGTATAATCAGCAGAAGAAAGACTATCTCTTGGTTAGGCTGACTGCTAAAGCTCTGGCTCTGCAAAGAGCAAATGTGTAACTCATTTCTTATTCACTTTTTCTCTTGGTAAATTTAGCAATCTTTCAAGCTGAGTTAATTTTAGTATTAGAAAATATTAAATTACAAAGGAACACAACCAGAATTTTGAGTCAGTCCCACTTGTCTGAAGAAGGATCAGCCCTGATGATGCTGTACCCAAAGGATGTAATCCAGTCTGTCCTTTGAGCTCTCCAGCCATCATGATTCCACCATTTCCTGGGTTATTTTTTAACTAGCACTTCACTCTCACTAGTGTCAGAAAGCTAATCTAGACATCCTCTATCATGTAAAACTATCTTTGAGCCACTCCAAAATTAAACTGCCTCATGCTTAGAAGAGCACAGATGAACCTCAGATACTAAATCTTGCGCAGTACCAGCTGTCAGCCCACAGAAACCTTTGCAGGAATAGGAATAGCCTCAATGCTATTCCAAAATTCTTAGAAAAAGCTTTTCCCAGGAAACTGAGCTAGTGCTTTTCCATGCTCTACCATCTGCGCTTACTGGAGACCAGCTTGGTTACTGGCATGCCACATATACATCAATAGGAGACAAAACCATTAAGAAACCAGCAGAGATTGCTTTAAAATGCAAACAAAGCAGAATAGTGGGACACTTCAGGCCACATCCTGAACTGCTGTAAATCAGTGAAACTCTATGTATTTCAAGCAAACTATGTCAATTTGCTCCAGCTGAGGATTCAGTTCTTCATCATTAACTCCTCCAGCATTACACAGCCAGGTTTCAGAGGCTTTGAATGACTTCCTGCTTTGAGTTTACAGCTGTTCCAGCAAGGCCTTTGGTTTATCCCCTTAATTTGTCATTAGCCTGTGTAAACAAGAAGAACAAACCAAAAATGGCTGGGAAAAAAAGAAAACTGAACAGATGCACTCACTTTTTTAGTGTTTCAGACAGGTAAGAAACATTACTAAAGAGGAGACCTATTGGGACATGTTTCCTAGTTAGGATAAAGATGTTGGTTGAGATTCAAGGCTTGAAGAATCTTGGTTCAGATTAATGAAACAAAAATAAAATAAGACTCCAACACTTACCCAAGAGTCTTCTTTCTCATTAAGAGAATATTTCACTCTTCATTTCAATGTTTTCCAATCATTCTGATTCCACCTGGAATGCAGATGTCTTGAAATACCAGCAATGAAGCCGAATGATAAGCAAAGAGAAAATTACAACAATATTAGGAAGAAAACCTGCTCTCCTGATATCGCCCATTCATTTTGGCAGATTAATAGGGACTATACAGTTTGAAAAGCTTCAGGTATTCAAATGGAGAAAGGGTTGAGTCTTCGCCTCACCACAGCCTTTGCACCAGGTCAATCACAGTTTGCAGTCATCACCTTGTAGCTGAGCCTGAAGTACATCCAGCCTCCATTCTGGGGTATCTGCACACCCAAAGGTAATATCCCCATGGACAAACTGTTGGAGAGTGGAAGAACTCTTTTATTCCATTTTTTCAAAGCAAAAATTGAAAGGATGGTTCTTCCCTCCCCCACAAAATAACCTGCCCAAACCTGTCTAATAAATAGCTCAGCTTGTTTCCAGCTTCACTCACTTCATATATCTCAATTTTTTGCCCTTCAGACTGATTTTCCACATTAGGGAGATGGATGGAGACTCACAGAGATGGTTGGGTGGTTGACAGGGTTTTCAAAAGTATGTATGCAAGTTAGAGCAACAAGGAAATAAATGAGCCCAAAGTTTTGCATTTATGTAAGCACTCTTGTGAATCACCATAGGCATTTGTTTCACCACATGAAGTTTTTTTGTAAAGCTGACTTGGCCATGATCAGGGTCACACTGTGAGAATACAGCAGTTAAGAATTAAAGCCTGAAACACTCAAATCAGAACAAAAACATCTTCAATTGTGCTTTACTGATCTTGTTCCTTAACAACACAGATACAAGCCGAAGTGTTCACTGGGTGGAAACCGACAGGATCCATCTTTTGACTAGCAGCAGCAGTCTCAGAAATCTACCCTCAAAGCTAACGGAAAAAGCAACAGTTCCCCTGTCTTGGAAGGATTATCTTATGCTCTTCCACAGCCTCAGCTGGTGGCTGAGGAACCCTGCACAGGAGTTAATTCTAACATTTTTGATCCTTGCCCTGTTGTCTCCAATACATAGCTTACAATACCAATAAAATAACATTCATTTTCAGTGCTATGGGCAGGATGGGTCAGTTTTATACATTTGTTTCCATAGAGATTCTTGGAATGTATTTGTGTAGACTTTTGAGGTGCAGTCAGATGACTATGAACATTTATATATGAGCATGCAGGCAAATGCACATATACAGTATTTCAGGGCTGTCTGCATATTCCTTCTCAGAGGTGTGTTTTCCCAAGTATAGATCAGGGGATCTGTCCTGTCACACTGCCCTTTGATGATGGGTGCTCCAAGTGCTCATCAACTCATCACACTGATAGAGGCACTGCAATGTGGGGATAGCAGCAGTCTTGGCTGTGATGCTCCTGAGAACAAAGAGAGCAGCTGGATAGCCTTTATAGCATCAGTAAATGCAGTCAACTGGTTCTTCTCCAGGCTGCTTCTTCTGAGGGGTTCCAGTTACAGAATGAGAGTGGAAACCTGGCAACTGCTCCTACAACAGCAAAAACCAGAAGGGTGAAAAAGAAACCTAATGAGACTAAAACCTCCTCCAAGTCAATCACAAACTGCTCTGTTGATTTGATGGAGGAGATAGGCCATGTTTTAGATGGTAAACACTGGTTCTGAGTGGGGTATTTGGATTGTGAAATGGCAGAACACTTAGTGTCATCATGATGGCAGAATCCTCTGTTATGCCAAAGCTACAGCTCACAGTGTCCATGAGTCACCCTGAAGTTATCTGGCAAAAGGTCTTTATTTTACTTCTGATCTTTTAAAAGTCAGTTTGACATTTTAACTCATACCAAGGGGTTTTCTTTGCTCCTGTGTAGGGTTGAACATTGTTTTTTTATCTTCTAACACGAACCCAAAGAAAACTTACTTACCTACCTGTTTCTGATTTGGATAATTCAGGGCCAGAAAGCAGTGCTGCTCTTTATGTCCCATATGGCATCTGCTTCATGCTTTTGTTGCATGGGATTAACATAATCATAAAGAATATCTTCCAGTTCGGGAGTTTTGCAGTGATCCTACATTAAAGATAGAGCAGATAGAGAGAACCATAGTATGTGAGATGAGAAATAAGACCAAAACTTGGGATGTTCTTACTGGAGAAACACCCCAAATCTGAGCTGAATTTTCACCAGATCAGGAAATAATTACCCTGGAAATTTCACTATACCCAGACAAGCTTCCTTTATAGGTTTTCCATATTTCAAGCTGTCAGATAAATTTAAAACATGACATGAGACAGCCTCATCTCATAATATTCTACTGCTTCTTTCTTTCAGTGGCAAAGGAATGAAAGTTAGGAACAAGCATGAAACTGTAAAACAGAAATTACTACTAGTAGTAATAATATTCCTGTTAACTATTGTAATATAACTCCATTCAGGAAACCTGCCAGGAACTTTGGTTTAGGTCCTTCTCAAGGTGATGAAGCAGGTGGCAAAATCATACTCCATCTCAACAAATTTCTCTGTTTGCTGCTTGTAGCGCACATCAACCCAGCCTTTTGATCTGGTACATGATACTCTGCTTCCCTGGAGAATTTGGGGCCAGATGCTCTAACACAAAGTAGCTCCATTAAATCTCTATTGCCTTCCACAGGGTATTGCGAATGTAAGTTGGCTGAAGACTTTTCTCATGAAAGCCATTGGAGTGAACCTGGGAAAAGGTATAAGTTTTATCAGGTTTTACAACAAAAAGCCAAAATAAGTGTGGGAATAGCAATGGGCTTTCCCACAGCTCTTTAGACAGCAGATAAAAAAAGAGTGAGTCTTAAAGCTCACAAAGGTTTGAACACTTGGTGTGGGGAGCCATCGATAGGTTAATGCCAAAGCGCATTTTAATCCAAAAGGAGAGAAGCAATGCTTTCTACCTCATGCTTGACACTGCTGGACTCAATCTCTGTGCAATGCCAGTGCCAGCCTTACTGGCCTCCCCAGGAGACAGAGCTACAGGGAAGCAAAGACACAAAGGAGAAAGGACAGAGTGATTTCCCCTCTCAAAGTGTAAATATCTCACTTCATGATGCCCCTATCTCCACAGCCACCAGAGCAGAGAGTCGCCCATTGGCAGCCGTAACTTGCTGTTGGGCATCCCAGGGAAGGACCTTGTTTCTCAGGCAACTGGAAGGTTTCCTCACCATGATCTCTCATCATCTCTCCAGCCGTATTCTCCCCCTCCTGCTTTGCTCATTACTTCTTCAGACCTGCAGTCTCTAAGGATACATATGACTTGGTTTGTCTGTAGCCTTTCCCAAGGGTTGTTCAGACCTGGAGCATATTGGTATAAGGGGAGGAAGGTTGTGCACTCATACATGCAACAGACTGTAGAGTGCTGCCTGTGTTTCTCTCTATGCTCACATTTCAGTACTCCCAGTTCTATACAGGCAATTAGGCAGTTTATATCCGTAGGTTTGTGCAGCTCACTTTAATTTGCATATCACAAATACATCAACTCTACTGTGTTCATGGAGATATATCTTTTCTTACATTTGCATTAGCATGAAGGAGCTTTGTCTTAAAAGCCAGTCTACTTAGGAGAATATATGTTAATTTGCTGGCTGAACAGTCAGACAGCACAGGGTGTGTTTGGTCACATATACATAATTTCACACAGCCTGTGTTTGATTGCTTATATATACATACTGTCACTGAGTGCACTTTACTGCATTGCCTGGGATGTTCATATTTAAACCCATCTGTATGGACTACATCTGTGCATTTAGCAGTTTTCCAAGTGCAGATAGGGCTGAAATGGCTTAAATCCAGATCTTCAGAATTCCTCCACCAATCAAAGCACAGCTTTATAGATACCCTTCAAGTGAGCATGTAGCTCAAACCTTTCCCTGCAAAGCTTAAGTTTTGCCACTGTGTTTTTTATCCATCAAGGAGACGTTGCCAAGCGTGGGGCTGTTCCTGTGCACGTGTTGGTAATGGCAAGGGATGGGAAGTGTGGATACAGTCACTTAGGCAATGCCTGTTGCCTTCCTCAGCTGCCGTTAGCACTAGCAGAGACATGGTGATGGGCAGCATCATGCTCCAGGAGCCTTCCTTGGGGTCCCCCAGGATCCAAGCGTAGGGAGGGAGTGTATGAAGCCATCTCATGTGCACTGCTGTAAGCTCACCCGTGTGCGTGTGAATGCACTTCCCTCTAGTGGGCAAAAGCACTCCCGAGCTTGGGATTTTCCTGCAGCTGCAGAATGTTTTCTTTATCTCAGGCAGCAAATCCTCGTGTTTTTAGCACTGGAGGTCACAGGTTAGATCCCAGCAGAGGACATCAGAGCCTTTGTGGTGTGTGCCTGAGTGCTGACTGGGTTTCATCGGCATCAAGGCACATGTGAGCCTTCAACACGTATTCAGTTGTGCCTCTATGTGTAGTCCTGAGGTGCTAGATCAGAGCCTTCACTAGATGGCCTCAGGTGAGGTGGACATCTCCATCACAACCTGCTGGGCTGGCAGCCTCCATGCATCGCTGGCTGCTGAAACCCAGACAAAGCAGAAATCTCATTCCCTCAAATCATCCTGAGAAGTGAATTCATGCAATGCCATTTTGATGGAGAATTCCAGGATATTTTTGATTTAGAAAGACCAAAACAAGCTTATTGAAAAATTCCATTTCATAATGTCAAAATGTTTCATTTGCAGAATGTCAAAACACTGCAAGCTAAATGTTTAATCAAGTGGCATATATGTGCAGAATATTGCTATTATTTCCATTCAATTTCAGGTTTTTTCTTTTCCTAATATTTTCCTTAAACTGAAGTAAACTCAAATAAGAGGGCAAAAATGTCAAATCTAAAGGTTTTCTTTTGATTGCTAATTGTTTCAGCATTTTCCTACTGTAAGTAGCTCTATGCTTGAAAATAAACCCTTTTAAATCAAACTGTCCTCTCCAAAGACATTTTTAAACCATCAGATGCTCCATATGATTCCATTGCTCTGTTCTTCACAGCTAGTTCTATAGGTTGCACATATATCTGTGTTGGATTAAAATCTCATGTCTCTTGGCTTACAAAATAACGGGTTTGATAGGCCATCAAGTATGGAAGATTCAATCAGGAGGCTATAACAGGCCTCATTCACTCAGTTCTGCTGTTTCAGGTGGAGGGAGGTAGGAGTAATGAATGCTGATGGAACCTGGGCTGGGAATGAGTCTAGGAAAAAAGAGGGGGAAAAAAGCCCCATCACTCTTGTGTGATTCAATTACCTCCGAGAACTTTTATTCTCTTGGGGATTTATTCATACGTTCATGATGAATTCAATTTGCGAGGAAATGTAAGGGACAGCGATGGTCCCTGTGTGATGCTGCTGTGACTTGAGGACACAGCGATGGAAGGGAGCCAGGTTGCTGAAGAGAGTGGGTGAAAGTACTTCTAGTCAAGGTGACACCAGGGATTCTGGAAGAGGGAAGGGACTGGAGAGACTCCATGGAGCCAGGACATGAGGAGCGAGGAAGTGGTGACAAGCAGAAAGGTGTTGGGGAAGTGGGAGACAGAGGTGACCAGCTACAGAAGCAGCAGGAAGGAGAGGAAGCCAGGGGATGTAACAGCAAGGGATGCTGGCGTGTGCAGATGCTTATTTTAATCTCCAAAATGCAAAGCCTGGTCAAAATATTGTCAGATTTGTGTCAAATTTTATTACAAATCAAAACATAATCCTGGCCTGGAGAAGAAGAGATGAGCAGAGAGACAGGTTCTAATACCTTAATTTAACAAACAAGACAGTTTTCAGGATTTTTTTCTTTAAAATCTGTATTTTTAGGAAAGCTGAATGATGGAGGTGAGGCTCTTCCCCTGCTGTTCATTCAAATTTAAACAGAGAGAGCTGGGGTTTTTCTCCCTGAAATATTCTTCTTTTTCCTAAATAACATTCCATGGGATTTCTAAAGCATTTTTACTTGTGTTAATAATTAATTCTTTATCATCACAAATTTAAACTGCCAACCCTCTTTAATTATAATGCCAGATTTCCTCTTTTACTACATCGGTTGCAGAAGGGTTTCTCATCACAACCACTGTCCAAACATAATCACTGGGAAATAAAATCCTCCATCCCCCTTGGTGAGAGCACGAAGAGCTTATTCCCTGAAATCTGAACATTTGTTTTTGTTATATACCAAAATGCAAATGGATCAAAACCCCAGATCAAAGCTGTCAAAATATTATTGGGAAGTATCACCATGGTCGGTTTTTATGAGCATCTTTAATTCCAACAATGTTGAATAATGTAATGAAAAGTGAACACAGCAGAAAAAATGAAGCAATATTTGTTCTTTGTTTCAATACATGCCATGAGTTTAAAGAGTATGACTTCAACAATGTCATCAAAATGAACACTTTCACCACAGCCAAAAGAGAAAAGAAGTCCCTTTTGAACAAAATGAAAAGCAAAATTCTGTTGTTGTGTTCTCTTCTGCTGAAAATGTGGTGGAAATTGAAGCATTATAGACCAAACCTATTCTCCTAACCCTCATCTAATCTTGTTGGAGGTAATGCACAGGGGAGAGGAAGGTGGGTTAGGGTGATGGAGCAGCAGACAGCATGATCCAGCTGAGATGGAGGTTGAACTTTGTGTTTGGCTTATTATTTCCTGGCAACTTGCATGATTCCAATAGATGTTCAAAGACAGAAATGACGATATGTTTTCTAACCACTTTTGAAGATCCTGCTGTTCAGAGTAGTGGGACTTCAAGGGGGTAAAGAACTTCCTCTTTATATCTAAACTGAACTTTCCCTGATTTAGTTTGAACCCATCACCCCTTGTCCTATCACTACAGTCCCTGACAAAGAGTCCTTCTCCAGCATCCTTGTAGGCTTGTAGGCTCCCTTCAGATATTGGTCTTCATGGAACCTCCCCTTTTCCAGGCAAAGGAGTTTGATACCAACAAAGTCTTTTAGATTTATATGTTTTCTTTCAAAGGGAGGAAACACCTCTGAAAGGCAACCCCTTTTCTTATTACTGCTCTTCCTATTATTATCTTTTTTGTTTTGGTTTTTTTCTCATTTTTTTTGTTTTTTTTTTTTTTTTTTTTTTTTTTTATTAATATTGTTATTCTGTGCAAGCAGAACTGCCAAGGGAGAATCTGAGCAATTCTCTCACAACTGCAGATGAAAGTAATGGGCTTCTTAGAGACATTATTTACACTGTTGAACACAGGGAGAACCAAGAGTGAGTCAGACACACTCACATATTAAAAGCGTGGCTTGCCTGTCCCTTCAGTATTAACCAGATCACCTTCAGCTTAGTCCTTCTCAGGCTCCTTCCCCTAGTAGCTTCGGGGATGGAGCACAGCTCAGTTCTACCTGTGTCCCAGGGTAGAAGCAAGTCATTTTCTCTTGTATCTGGGCAGATCTAAAGTTTTTAGGCCTGAATGTCAAAATGTCATCAGATTTCCTGGAGACCAGGAGAGGCAGAGAGGCTGGACATCACTCGCTTCCCTTTTTCTCCATCTTTCCAGCTCTTCCTCCATCCTTTCCCAGCTCTGCAAGAGGGAGCCGAAATTTCAGATTCTAAAAATACTGCGGAACTTTCAGTCTCAGAATGATTGTCAAAAAAAAACCCCAAAATTGCTTTTTTCTATCTCCAAGGACTTCTGCAGCCCCCGCAAACACAGAAAAATTCATAAACTTGTCAGCAGAACTTTTCTGAGTGTGATTTCTCCTAATCTAGAATGATCACATTTTTATTTCATGTGAAGTGGTTTTAGCTAGCTCTGTGAACTCTCTCCTTTGAATACCTGTGTAGTGCCTCAAACAGGAGATTTAAAAGCACTTCAGGAAAGTTAATGAATTGTGCTTGCTGAGAACTATATCAGGAAGCGAAGTGTTATAACTTACATGCTTCAGATAAGGAAACCAGGAACTGGTTTGGTTAAAATGCTTCTTCAAAGCTATGCTTTGAAAGTGTAACAGGAAGAAGGAATAGATCTAGATGTCCTGTCCATGGTCAAATTGTCTTGCTGATCCAGAATCAGAAGTGTTGGTTCTGGATAGATGTCACGTTGTAACATTGTCTGCCCTTAAATTCTTCTGGATTATCGTCTAGCTTTTCCCTTGCTGCAAGCTGCTCTTTCTACAGATATCACCACGAATACAACAGTCACAGCCATCACAGGCTGTAAAAGAAGAAAGCAAACAGAAGACTGCTCTTCTCTGATATGCACTGGAATTCTCAGATGATGTCTTGGCTCTTTAGGACATGGCTCATGGCCCTGAACATTCACAGTCTGACTGAAGATTTAAGAAGAGCTGAGGTCCAGTGTAGAGCCACCCGCTGACTCCTGCCTTATGCTGTAGTGAAAGCCAAACTTGGCTTCCTCCCACACTGCTGGTGGTGCCTGCACTGGGGACAGGGTGACCAGATGGCTCATCCCTACCAGGGACCCTGCTCTGGCAACGCTGGAGCAGCACTGCGCTCGTGCCTGGCAGATGGACATGAAAGCTGGAACTGCAATTAAAGAGCAAAAAGAGTGGATAGTTGGGTAGACACAATGGACTTGATTCATCCTATGAGCAAATCAGCCCAGCTAGAGGTTAGGCTTTATATCCATTCTATATGAATACATAATTTGTATTCAGGATACATTTGCTGCATTTTGGTAGAACCAAAACACTACAAGCAGCCATATAACCCGATCTCCTGAAATGGTGAAAAAAGTATTAATAGAAACAATAAACCATGTTTTGTGTGCTTTATTATTTAGTTTAAAAGCAACGCTCAGCAGACATCAAGAAACTCTTCTTTTTATTCATAGAAATGTACCTGTCTTTCCTACCATAGAGAAGTTCTTTCCTTCTGTGTTTATTTTCTAATAACACTTCATGGTTGAAAAATAGCAAAGTGTCAAAAATAAAAATATTTTCAGTAAAGAGACAGTTTTCCTGACTTTTTTTTACACAAAACAAAAAACACGATTCCTTTTAAGATTGCCAAAATTTCCATTTTCTCGCTTTGAAACAAAACCTGAGAGATTTTCCCCTTTCAAATGACTTGTCTGGTACAAACTGAAGTCGCCTTTTAGAAAATGCCCAAATCAAAGCATAAGGTTTCAAATTTATTTAAATGATATTTTCCAGAGCTCTGTTTTCTGACTATTCTCCCAATTCTGGCTTCTCTTTCTGACTGAGGATGAGTTAAAAACCAGAGGTTTTCAAGGCAAGGAAACCATTTTCTCCCTATTCCACTGAAATGCTGTACTTCTTATAATGAGAAGCAACTGATTTATCCTTTGTATACAGGACAGCAACATTCTCCTTGGCCTCCCAGGTTTTGAAAGTCAAATCTAATATTTCTGGAGGTTGGGATGTGCAGCCAAGAGCTGGGCTGTCGCTCCCACGTGAAAACTGTAATAGGAACTCTTGCTGTAATTGTGTTCCTTCAATTAATTCTGTCCCATTAAGCTTAAAAAGCACAATCACACCAAATCTTGGCTCTTCCCTTGGTGGCAATGCTTAAGTATGCTGCAAGCAACAGCCAAGGAGAGAAGCACTCACTCTGGGCATAGGTCCCTCTGAATGAAAATGTCAAGGCTTCCCTGCCCACCAGGACCCAACCCCATCAGGCAGTGATTGCTTTTTTTCCCAGCAAAGATCTTCCTTCATTAACACTTGCCCTCTTCTGCTCTTTCAGCTTCTTCCTCAGCCACTGGATGTTTAACCCCTGTCTGCTGGAGGATATTGCCTTTTCAGCAAGAGCAGGTTAGAGCAATCAAAAAATGGGGATTTGTTAAGGTGCGGAAATAACCCTGTAATTCATCCTTTGTAATTTGCCTAAACTGGGCAGTGGGATGATATCCGTGTGCTGTCTGCTCAGCCCTCCCAAATGAACTGGCCGTTTATTCCCCAAGTTGAACAGAAAACAATTTACAGAGCCTGCACCCTGCTACGTGGCTAAAATGCTCCAGACAGAGAATGTCTTAGTCACATCTATGGCTGAGTTAATTTACAATTTAGGATCCCGGGAAGGACAGACATTGAGCAGAGCTGTACCCTGTCAATCAGCCTCACAGAGCAAGCTCCCTCTTAAGAGTGCCCTCAAGAGATGTTTTAAGTGCTTTCAATACCAATAGGCCATGTTCACCTCTCACTTATGTCAGCCACTCCATTGGCATCAAAGGAATTGCTCTTGATTTACACCCATGTAAGTAAAATCAAGCTCTTCAAGCACATCACCATGTCCTGATAAAAGCACTGCAAAGCTCCTAAGGAGAGCTTTCCTCTGACCAGTGCTCCAGCAGGACTAAGACTCCTCTCTCCTCAGTCCTGCTCAGCAAATCCAGGAGGGGTAATGCCCAATATTTCTCCAGCAGTACAAGTGAAATCTGGCAATTCCCTTGCTCAGCTCCACACCCGCCATGATATTACATTGAGAAATAGCATACAATTATTTATACACAAGCCTCTTCTAGCAGAAGTGGCTGCAATTTTCAGCCAAGACATGGGGCTGGCTGGGGAAGGGGATAAATGATCTGCTGCTAAAATGCACACGTCCATCTGTGTTCATGCACTCAGACTCACACAGCAGAGCCAAAATTTGGACATGGGCCTTATGACCCCAGTCTCGCAAATCATGCTGCCTCCACATCTGCTGAGAACTGACAGATATTCTGAGTCCTGCTCCTCTTCTGACTTGCTCTAAACCCAGGGAGAAAGCAAAGCTTTCTGAAGCTTTGCAAAAGCCCTTTCCCTGCTCCCACCTCCACATCCAGCTCCACCAGAGCAAGAAACATTCAAAAGCAGGAGCCACAGCCTCACACTCCGATCGTTAATGAACACGTTTTCTGTAGATAATTATAGGGACTGGCATATTGAAAGCACTTAAAACATCTCATTCTTTTAATTCATTAATTATATTGCAATTATGCAATTCTCAGGCACTTGCTGGCACTTTGGAAATCAGCCATTCTTGGGAGATAAAGCTGGGTTAGGCACTGGTGACGGGAGAGAAGAAATGTGGGAGAAGGGGTGATGGGAACAGTCAGGGGCTCTTGTAAGGCTTAATGACCTTGCATAAGAGGCAACTGGAAACCAGTCCAGCTAAAATCCCATTCCCATGAGTTCCAGTGTTGTCTGGTAGCCCAGTGTTGTCTGGTAGCTTTGCACCTGTGTGCTACTGCTGCTAATATTGTTATTCTGGACATGCTGCTCCAGATATCTGCTTAGGATGGATTTATTTCCCCTTCTTACACCAAAGTCCCAGCTCCACACACCTGAGGACCTTTTTCTGATACTAGTCGATAATGTTATTGACTTGGCCCTACAGGATACTCTGTGGACTGTGCAGCCTGGCACTTATGGGGCCCTTGAAAGGTTATTGCAAAAAGTCAATGTAAATGGTCTCCTTAAAATTTCCTTTCTATTTTAAAGTTCCTTGCTCCCGGTACTTGAAGGATGCAATACAGGAAAAAGATATCCCAGAGCAGTCCTGATGTTTCCCAGCTGACTGACCACTTTATAGAAGCCATTACTCATAGCAGTTATTATCAGTCCCTCCCCAAACTAAGAATGGGGCAAAATGTTTAAAGTCATCTTTTATGCCACCACACAGACTCTCAGTGCAGCTTACATCCTCAAAGCGCTAAGGAAATATTAGTAAGCTAAGGAGACAAACCATTCCCTGGCTCCTTAGAGAACCAAGGTCCCTCTGTGAAGCTCATCTCAGATGCAGTCCTGCACATGCAGCCTCACCATGCTTGCGTTGCAAGCACTGCCTCCTCTGTTGCATGGATGGACATCATTGTGCAATCACAGCTAGAAGCTCCAAGATATGTCCCAGCTCTGGATCAGGATAAAACCTGGCTCTGAACCCCATGATTTTCACTAATGCTCTGCAGTAAGTGCTTAGTGTGGGCAGGCTGGCAGCCAGGAGACCAGGGAGCATCAAAAATCACCTCTGACTCACTGAACAGATACAATCAGTGCCCAAAGCCCAGAATGATCTCAAGTGTTCATCCCACTAGGAATTCAGGCAAAGCATCCCCCTTACATGGGCAAGCAAGACATACATACAGTTAAATGAATGGAATTAGCAGGAGGGACATTTGTATGTGTAGCTTCATCCCAGAAGGTTTTGGTCAGACTTGCTTGTTTCTATGGAAGAGGTAAAAACATGCCCTTTTGTCTGCAGGTACTTGAGGGAAGGCAGCAGAAGGCTGCTGGGGATATAAATGCTCTGTACTGCAGCAGGTCATGGGCAGAGCAGAGAAACATTGCAGGCAGGAGGGCCACTGGTGGCCAGTTCCTGAATGCACTGTGAATTTGCAGTCCCCATAATTCCCATTTGTTTCATGTGATTTTCAGAGCAAAGGGGAAAAGCTCAGTAGAGTTGAGAGAGCTTATTCGGCAAGGGCTGATCATGTCTGTCTCTCTTTCTCTCCTGCTCTCTCGGGATGTTCGGCCTCTGTCTGAATTGGCTAATTTTGTATTCACCAACCACTCTGTTGGCTGTAGAGAAAAGGGAAAAAAAGAGAGAAGGAAAAAAGGCAAACCTGGATAGGAAAACCTGAACACAGCAAGGAGAGAAGGGGCTGAAAAATCTCTGCTTCTGTGTCATCTTCAAGATGAGAAAAACAAAACCAGGAGAGGAAAAAAAAGGTGCTGAGATTTACCAGCAATGAGGACTTGGATCTGCTATGATTCAAAGCCAGTATTTTCCACTTGCACATCTCAACTGGACCGCACTGAAGTGTGAAATAGAAAGGTGCAGATATAAGTGTGATGTGTAACATGCATGTTTAGACAAGACTGCTTCTGGATTTGAAGCCAGATAAGAATAATCTTAAGGATAAAAATATATATGTGTATATTCCTCAGGAACTGTAGCATTAGGACGCTTGTTAATTGCTATTTTGGTCTCATTAGAGAAAGAAACATTCACTAAGCAAATGGGATTCGTAACAATTTGTTTGAGTCTGAAACCACTTGTACCTCCTCCTGGAGCAGAGCCAAAGCCTATATTTAAACCAAAAGGCTGAGGGGAGCTGACATTGAGGCGGGTGCTGGATTGCTGTGTTTATTTATAGACAGCTATGTGCAGTTTAAGTGCAGTAGGAACCTTGGCACAGCAGGAGAAATGCAAAGTGCTTGTGGGTGGCTGCATAGGTTTACTACACACATGTGACTGAGTCCATTGGTATGGGCAGGCTGGGTTTGTACCCATGAAGCTGTAGCTGCGAAGGGCATGTGCACATGGGCTGGATCTAGAGCAAAGCATCTGCATTTTCTGCATGCAAGAGAGGAAGGCACCAGGCAGAGGAAGGCACTTGCTGAGATCTGCTTTGCGGTTGCGTGCAGCCAGCTACACAGTTTGACACGGGCAATGCTGACATCTGCTCACAGCAGTGCCACATCTGTGCAGAAACTGAGTAGGAACAGCAACAGAGCACCCTGGGGTGGGCAAAGGGTGTGCTCTGAGCCTCTGCTTTCAGGTTTTGAAGCTGCCCTAGAGCAGCAAATTGCCCATGAGAGCAAAATACTGCACTGCTGCCCTCTGTATGCTGCTGCCCCTTGAAGCCTGTGTGCTGAATTTGCATCCAGGCAAGGCTGCAATTTGCTAGGGGATAGTCTGGTTTGCTGCTTCATTTCTTTCTTCCTTTTTAATTTAATTGTCTTGCTTCCAAAGCCATGCCTGGGAGTCAGGAGGGGGAGCCTGCAGGACACCAGGGCAGGCACAAGGCTAAAGCACTGCGATTGCTTCGTAAGCTTCTTCATTGAATCCGCAGAAAGCTCAAAGGCTTCTCTTCTGCTATTGCACTCTGATCACTCTTAGAGAGGGATATTTTCCTTCCAGCCCTTCCGGGGGTGGGTGATCTCCAGTGGGGAACTTAGATAAAGGCATCAAAACAAGAAAGCTGCTGGAGGATGTGGCAAGGAAAAGGAGTGGCATCAATCTGATAAAGTGCATCTGAACCCACGTATGACCTGAGGTGACTTTCCAATGATTGCGACTCTTAACATCCGTTACAAAGAATTGCCACAGCTGAGCCAAGAAGGAGCATAAACTGAGATGGATTTGATCATATCAAACTGTTGGTCTCATATAATACACTGCTCTTCCTAAGCTGAGGGTGACACAGAAAAACTGTCCACAATAAGAGGAGCAGAGACTCCAAAATAATTGCAGTGGTGAAACGCACTGCTGGAAGGGTCTGAACAATGCCCTGAGTGTGGGACCAGGCAGCTGATTGCAGTCTGAAGGACTTGAAAAGACAAGAGTGGGGTTCCAGCTAAAGAGATTGCTTCTCTTTTTCAGGGAGTGTTTTGTTCACTTAATGTTTTTAATTATTTCTTTTCCTCAGGCAACTAGAAAGCCTGGGGATCAACAAGTGTCTGTTCTCAGCAGTGCTCAGGCGAGCGCTAGGAGAGTTTCCATTTGTCTTCTGTTTTTTAATCCTGCAGTCTCTGAACAGATGTATCTCTATCAAATTCAGTTTTCCTGACAAAAAAAAAAAAAAAAAAAGCTGCTTTTTTCCCCTTTTTTTTTTTCCCTTGTGGAAAGTGCTGAAGATTATTTTTCAGTGTTGTTGATATATTTCTGAAGAAAAGAAGAGAGAAAAGGAGGTGATGAGAAAAGCGACAGTATTTTCTTGCCATGTCAGTTAGGTAAAATCTAAACTGAAATGTGTCCTAAGCAGAACCTGGAGACTACTGTATCTATGGCTACATCTGCCTCAATCCACCCTTCACTGTAGGTGGGATAGAACCAGTTTTATAAAGAAAGAGGTAGAAATGTTCGAAAACCTGAAATTTTAAAGGGGTTTGCATTAAAAATTCAAGTTTGGATGAGTAAATCCACTCATATAAAAGACATGAGATTTTTTTGCCTCCTCTTTACGTAGGGCTCTGCTACTGCTGGAATAGATTTTATTCTAGCACTTCTCAGCAGGGGTATGGGGGCTGTTCCCCAAGGTGGGACATGTGAAAACATCTATATGAGTGGAGGAGGTTAATTCAGCAGCACAGAGGAACTATGTGCAGTCTCTGATGGGCTTATGGTGCTTCATTAGAGTAGCTGGCAGAGGGGACAACTGTGCCCTGAGGAAAGATCTCTGTCCTGATATCATCAGGCTGAGATGTAGGTAAGAGGAGGGTAAAGCCCTAGTGGGCTTAAGGAGAAAGACCATACAGCAAGGCTGAGCACGGAGATTCGTGATGATTTATTCTCCTACAGCAGTTTTCAGTAAGCCCAGAGTCAGTTCATTAAGTCCACCTTCTGCACACGCACATAAAGCAATGCAAGCTCTGGGCATGCAGGCTTGCTGGCAAGCACACCAGGCTGAAGACTGAGAAGTCTTTCCTAGTTTTCCTTCCTTTCCTTCCAGTTCTACCTCCCATTGCCTCCCACCTCCCTCCCTAGCCAGGGAGAGATCTTGAGGGATCACTCTCTGTAGCTAGGGATGCTGAAACTAGAGGAAACTCTTCATCAGCCTCCACTGGTTGACATGGAGTGTGGGTGATTAAATTTTAAGTAACTTATATTTGGCCAAATTCATGCTGGAATAAACTGGAGCACTGCTATGGAAGGAATTCAGTATCAACCTGAACAATCAATCCTTCTGCATAATTCCTACCAAAAAGCCAGTTTGCTTCTAGAAAGTTTTGCCAACATCACATTCCGTCCTGGCCATATCTACCTTATGATAAATAGAACTGAAAACAGTGGAAACAGAAGAGTGCACAGTAATTCAGTCCCTAAATACGCATTTAGCACTGCTATGCTGCTTCAAAGAGCCTGTTCTCATAGATTGGCAACTCAGTTTCCTCATAAAGAGCTTGAAAAAATACTTCCAATTGCAGGCAGCCCTGGGGTGAAGAACAAATACATGTCATACAGGTATGGCCTGGTACATGAATGATGATTATCACTGTAGATACACAGACATGCCATTCCTTTAAACCACTGGAGGTTTTTTTCCATGTGACTAGCCTGTGGAAATCTACTGCACTCACTAAAAGAAGGCAACAGTTCCAAAGGGGGTAATTCAACACTTCGGGAGTTATAATTGTTTCCAAATGCAACATCTTTATCCTGTAACACAAATAAACACTTGCTGGTAATGGTGTGCTTTGTTAATTACAATGACTCTTAAAATCTGCCCTAAATATGCATTATATTACAGTGACAATATTATAAATGAGCATCGAGTGACATTCATATCACCTATTAATAGCTAGAGGGGTTTGGCAGGGGGGATTCTGGGATTTATGCAAATGAGGAATGTGTTCTATTATAATTTCAGTGGATCTCCTCTGTAAACTTCTGCTGCTCTGAATTACTGTCTACAGTGCATTTCCTTCTTTAAAAAAAGGAAAGAGGAAGCCACTTCCATATATTAAAAGGGGTATAATGAATTATTATTATTCAAAATGTAGGTTTGTTGCACTCATTTACATATAATGTTCAACTTTTACAGCGCATTTCATTCTAATACATGCAAAAATGATCAAAAAACTCTCCAAATATGCTAATGTAAATTCTATTGCAACCACATTGCAGCCTTAATTTGGGGACTTTATTATAAAGCGTTAAAAAAAAAAGAAAGCTCAACATTAGGATAGTTTTTTAAAAAGATGGCAATTGGTGCGATTTAAGGGCTGGGTGAAAATCCACACATACCTCCAATTACTGAAAAGCCTCGGACAGAAATACCTTTGTTCAGGAGTGGTAGAAATCCACATGAGATCAAGAAGTCATCCAGGGTGGTAACCAGCTGCTTTTCTTCACTCAAGTTTTGCAATAGGAGTTGTGATGACAGCTGCTGATGCACAGCTTATTTGGGTTCTCCTTAAGGCATGGGAACACTTTGGGAAAGCCTCTATCTGCCCTGAGAACCATGAGTCAGGTATCTGTTAGGATCAGCCTTTTCCAATCTGTGTCAAATGAATTCACCATATACCTCAAGACAGATAATTAGGACTTACTTAAGGTATCAGTATACATATATATAGGCCATAAATACATATGCCTCATCATCAGAAAATCTTCTGTTTCCCTGCTAGACATCCCTTAATATCTCTTAACGCACCTAGAGTAGGCGAGAGCAGAGTTCAGGATTACCCCCATGCATCATCCATGGTCCATTCTCTCTGCTCCTACTTCTTACACCCAATCTTTTCTTTTAATTGAAATCATTATAATTGACAGGAAATGTAAGAACCCTGGTCTGAAATTACACACATATACACATAGAAACACTCATCTGAAGAAAATTAAACCATCCCTGTCAGCCCATGTCCAAAAGCCTCCATTTCTTTTTTCCATAGAGTTCAGTGACAAGTCTATGTTTTGAGAGCCTATCTTTAGACATTTGCTGCTGAAAACCTTCTTTCCATGTATATAATTAAAGACATTATTTTACAGCATTCACATTTTTACAATCTGGCATCATTTCTGTACATAAAAGCTTTGGTACTTCCATCTCTCCCTTATTGCATTACGCTTGTTTAAGTTCAGTAGTTCTTATTCTGGGAATAATACTGGTGGCTATTCTGCAGCCACAATTATTAAGCTAGGGCCTATAAAAGGAGATGAGTTTTGGATTGCACCTATAAATGATGATATGTGGATTTCTAATGCTTTTCAGTGACTAGAAGTCCTACATTAGAGGAACTCTGCTGAAAACAACCCGCACCCACGCTCTGCTGTGATAGTGAAGGTCAGAAAAGCTTTCTTCTTGTAACAGAGAAATGGGAGAGAACAACCTCTATGTGAAAACAGTCCTACCTGTTCCAAGCATTAGAGAAGGACTAGGGAACAATACACAGGAAATTAAATATGCAGGGGATGTCTATCCAGGGAACAATACTCAAGTTAGGCTTGTAAACAAGAGTGTGGGAGAAGGAATACAGGCTGCCACGCATGATAATGTCTGAGAGTCCAGTGATCCTAAATGTTAAACAAACATCGAATTATAAGCGCGTTTGAGTTCACAATATAGATTCTATTCATGTCACAGCTGTCATGAACTTGTATCTTCATTTATTTGGAAAGGGTACGTGCCTAAGGCATGCTAAACACACCTGGGGGTGGCAAAACACATTGGAGAGATTTAAAGGGTTGTGGGGTTTTTCTCTGATAGACATTTTCGGTATTATCTGAGCAGAATATTTTAATATAGATCTTTTATTTCCTGGGGTTGTGTATAAAATAACAAAGGCTTATGTTGAAAACACTAAAAAAGAAGGGAAAGAAAAGCTGAAAATGAACCTCTTTCCCACTTCCTTCTGAAGTGATCCTCCAGATCCCTCAGCCTAGCTCTAGTGGGCCAAATGCTGGACACTGTCATCTTAGAGCCCTCGTCTCACAGATCCCTGCTTCCCAAGGGGTGCAGAACACCTGGAGAGGACCTATGCTCACCACAGGCAGGATTCCTCCATCCCAGCACTATTTCCTTAATCAATCATTAATGAAGCCAGAGCTGGTGATTGAGTTTCTCCCCAGCTGAGCACAGCTAGACAGGAGCTGAGGCTCCTGCCCTGTCCTTTGTTTTGAGAGCATCAGCACTCTCAAGTGCTTTGAACAGATAATCCTGTTTGCTTTAACCTTGCTGTAAGCACTCGGTAGCTGCCTTGCTTTTTTCTCCATGCTGACAGCTTCTGGCCTGGTATTCCAGGCTTGTTATTATATCTCTGAACTCTCTGTTCAGGGGCAAAGATGCATGGAAATAGGGGGAAAACTGGAGGTGTCTTGCTGACAGGTGGGGGGGATGACTACCAGGCTTGCCGTGCCAGGGAACATCGATGCTAAAGTGATTAATTTCTCTTCTCCATTACTTTAAATTAGCTAAACAAATCCCTCACTAGGGCTGTCAGGCTGATGTTCAGCATGCAAATTGCTTCTAATGAGCGGGGCACTGCGGCTGGTGGGGAGCTCCTAAATCCATCCCTTCTGACACTTGGGTCCTGCACCCAGCACACAGCGTGAGAAGAGGCACAGGGCAGGAGGCAAAGACCCCTTCACAGCCCTGGCTGAGACATCTTTACCTGCAAAAGGAAACAAGTATCTCCCAGCCAGTGAGGTGCAGGAAGTTTCATGGAGAGAAGGGAGGGAGGTCGGTTTATTCTGAATGGAAATGACTCATCTGTGCTTTGTCACCTAAACCCAAAGCACAATGCCCTCAGTTTCATTTGATTTCACCTGAGTGCAAAAACCTACCAATAAAAATCTACCCAACCTTCTCCAGAAGATTTAGTGAAGGGGTGGGTTCTTTTCTGTAAATGCAAACAGCATTTTCAGCTGAATATCTTCGTTTCCTTCAAAAAAGTGATTTCTCTATTAATTGTTAGATTGTTCAAAACCAAAAGATTTCAAGCTAAAAAAGTGATATTTGCTTTTGCTTTTTAAAATAAAATATTATTACTTAATATTAGAAAACAAACAAATAAAGCCCTTACCCCCAAATCTATTCCTCCACTGACTTCTCAAAGGAGTCACTGCTTTGACCTGCAGACCACTGGAAAGACCACAGCAGCTTCTCAAACTTCCTTGCTTTTTCCTACCTTCTCACATACATACTCCAACTTCTGGCAGGATTCAGGTCAAACATGTGATAAGCTTTTTGTTTCATAAGTAATGATTTCAGGAGATGCTTTTGTGGCCTCATGCTGAGATGACTGGGTGGGGTTGAGCAGATTTTCAAAGGCTGTAAATAAGCACTAGGAGGGAATTTCAGAGCATCTGCTTGTGATGCATCCTAAGCATGCTCCTGGCTTAAGCACCTTTGAAAGTGTTAGTGGGTGTCCACTGGTGTTTTTTGGCACTTACTTCCTTTGGGTATCTTCCCTGGGTGTATTAAAACGCCCTATTGGCTTAGCAGTCATCCTTGAAGCCATATTATTTCTTCTTTTGAGTACCCAAGGCAGCAACAGAGAATGTATTAAAATGCTTGCAGATGTTTGAGTGCTTCCTTCACTTCAGCAGAAGATTCGGACTGGGAAGTATGCTATTCATTATTCATTAATCCTTTTCCTTTTACCCCCCAACTTTCCTGTTCAGAAGCATCATGCACTGCACTTGACCAACTATGATGAATAATGAATAACTAGCAAACATTCTAAAGCAAACAGTAAAAGCTGATAGGTTGAAAAATTATTTGCCCAACTTATTTGGTGCATACTTGCAAATAATAAATCCATTCATACAAATCAGGATCAGTTCATGACAAGTTTGCTGACTGGACTAAGGCTCTGGTTCAACAGAGCGTTAAGCACATGCCGGAGTCAACAGGATTTTCATTTGTACATATAATTATGGGGCTAAAATGTTAAGTAACTTGTTGATTCAGAGCTGTGTGTCTTAATGAAATTGTTTACAACAAACAGTTCCGAATTTCTTAATGAGCCCAATCCCTAATGTCTAATCCTTGGAAGAATAGTAAGAGGAAAAGTAACAGGAATAGTATTTCTATATTTGTTTTTCATACAACTCAGGCTTGGCCTCTCCAGTGCAGCACTCAGACTCTGTGTTGACAACTGGGGCAGCCTAGTTCATGTTTCCTACCCAGCATATGTGTGATGCTGGTTGAAACTCCCAAAATGTCTCTTTGGACTGGTAAAACACAGATTTCAGCTTGTTTAGCCCTGGGGCGCTGAAGCAAGGTTCCTGGTAACAGTATTTCCCGATTCTTCAGTTACACAAGCAGCCTATCCCAGAAAAAGAAACTGGAAGGCTCCCTTATGAGAAGTCCACAAATGAATCCATCAGCCCTGTGGGAGTCGATGGTTCAGAGGAAACTCTCCAGGTCCTTTGTTCAGCATATCTACTTCAACATTTGATCTGAGGCCCCCAGAGTCCTCTGGCCCTTGAGAATGTGTTTAAGCCCACAGAGTATCCAGAACTTTGCAAAGGAATCTTTTTATTACAGTGTTACCTAAGAGTTTTTGTGTTGTTTTGAAATAGTCAAGGTGGTTTAAAACTATAAGAAAGAAAGCAAGTAAGCCTTACTTTGGTTAAGATTCTTCTAAGAGGTAGATGCCAAGTTTTTAAAGTCATCTTTCCAACCAAACTGTTCTCTAAGAAATTTAACTATTAACTTTTCTTAAGAAAGAAGCTATGAGCACCATTGTTTATTAACTGATGTACCTGCTCCTGTCTGATCCTCGTGCTGTGAGTACTGGTGTTATATTTATTAATCTGTCAGAAATGGTTATGTCAACAAAGATATTGAAAGGCCCCTCTGGATGATACCCATCTTCCAAAGTTCTGAACTGCACTATTCAAGTTTGAGAAGAAATAACCAGCCTCTTGGAGCAAATATCCTAATCATTAGCTATTCTTTTGTTAGAACTCCATGGAAATACCTGACTGACTTTTGAGGCTTTCAGTGGGCATAAATATAAAGTAGCTAGAAATTCCTGATATGACTCCAGATATTCTTTTGCACTCAGGGAAGCTAAACAGTTTCTGAACCCAAATTTCTGAACTGTTGTCAGTTTTCTTCTGACAACAGCTCAGAAGAAAGCTCATACTTTATTATTTTTCTCTCCATTAAGAAATTTCCATTACAAAAGAACTATTATAAACCTGTGGGAATATAGATATATATTTTGCCCTCACACGTGTGCATACTTCTTCTGAGTACCTGAAGGCCTTTCAGCAAACTAGCAAGAATAGCCAAGTTCTCGGACAAGAGAGTCCATTGGGACCAGCCTAAGATCTGCTCCTGAGCCAGGATCAGCCACTGCAGCTTGGGGAAGAATCCAAACAGAAATGTCCTTGTGAAGCTGTGATTAAATATTCAGCATCAGAAATGGGGAAACTAAAACAGCACAGCAAAGCTTCTTTTCTTTCCCAATTCTGTTCAAATGCAGAAGTCTTTGGTGGAAAGGTACAATTCTTTACCGATTCTTTGGAAATTAAGTATTTTTTCTTGCCGAAAGAAGGATTATGTCCATTATGAAACAATGGCATCACATTTGATAATGGCCATGCAGGTTCTTGACGATCCCACAGAAGCTGGAGGGGCCTTTCACATTTCATCCATTGCAGATGAGAAGTCACATTTCCCATGGGAAGGTCATGTTTATCTAGGAAATGCAACTCTGGAAACCAACAGATGGCAGTTGTAGAGCTGCTGTGCCAAGGCAGCCTTGCAAACACCATCACCTCTGCCAGCTGGTAGCCAGGCCTTAGAGGCAGATGTAACCAATTAGTAGAGATGCCCACTCCTCAGCCACTCCTGGATTTGTGATGCATAAAGATCAATGCATGACAATGAAGGAAGATTCATCCCAAGTCCTTCACGGGCCACCGGCAATACTCTTACAGAGGGAACAACAAGCTGATTGAAGAGGCCAGTGCAGCTGGACCAAACCTGCTTTTCATTCAAAACAGGCATTTGGTTAATCCCAATCTTGTCATTCAACTAAATGCTTTTTGTGCAAGATGGAATTCCTAGCCAGAAACAGAATCTGATTGCCAGAAATGGTTAAGCTAGAGAGGTAGGACATGCAATTTCAAATCCATGATCCAAGCCAGGACTTCAGTTTGAGGGTTCATTCCAATGACCTTCACAGTCTGTTGACTATTAATGAGTATTTCTATAGAATGTTAATTCTTCACCAGAAAGAAACTGGTCTACCGGTGGCAACACAACATAAGCACCCTTTTGAAGGTGTATTCCAGTATTAGAATTGCAATCACTTTGAACACTTGGCTTCCTTCAGAAATCTTTTTCTATGGCAACAATACTGAAGTTCCCCAAATTAACTTATAAAAGTCCTCTTTCCTGGCAATGTCTCTGAGACAGAGCCTTTGGAAAGCCACAGACATGAAATTACCAACCCAGCAAATCCTTTAAGCAGCCATGATTTCATAGCATTCCTGATTTTTGGGCAGATAGAGATGAGATGACATCAATTGCTGGACTGTCACAAAAAAGAAAGCTCAGGCCATTGTGCCCCGTAGTCTGACACAAAGAATTGTGGCTGTGAACTGTGAGCTCTCAGGGGCAAGAGAATCCTCTACTATCTTTGTGCATCACAAAGCACAAAATGGAGCCCACTCTCAATTAGGTCCTTCAGCTGTCTCAGTGAAATAACAATGTTCAGACAGGGAACTCAGCACAAAGCTGAGCTCAGTCACTGTCACCTGAAAACCCTGCAGGATTGAGTACTTGGTTATACTCTTAGCAGGTACTATCACTCAAAGTAGTAACCACATTGCACCCATGGAGAGAGGATCTTGCTATGGTGTTAACCTCACAGAACTCTAAAGAACTAAACTAGAGAACTACTCAAATAAGAGAATGCAGATACATACCATTTTTAAGCACATTGCTGTCCAAGCAGAAGTGAAACCAGAACTCAGAAGACTTTTAAAATGGCAAATAATCATGGGAAAATTTCTTGTAATAGCTTCTTATAGCTTCCCAAAACTTACTAACAAAGAAACCATTCCTGGAGTTCAAGAAGGGGCTAGTAAACTCTAACTACTTCCTTTAAGAGGCCTTGCTGATGATGAGCAGCTGACACTAGTTGAGTAATAACTGGTAGGGAAGCAGGATTGGATCATTATGTGATGTATTCTGTAGGGGTAGCAGCTACAGGGCTCTGTCTCAGGACATTTATCAGACTGTGGATCAGAAGCGGGCAATTACCTAAAGAAAGAGGGTTTCTAAATACTGCCATTCATTGAGCTAAGAGATCTTTAGGAAGGATTAGAAAAGATGAAGGATTATCCAGGAAAGGAAGTGAGCTTGTTGAAAGGCTGTTTTCAGGGTGTAAAATAGCTCTCTGACTCATTTAGGAGTGAAAGCTGTTCCCTTTTGGGGTATATTGCCCATGAATTGAGAGAGGTTTGTTCTGTCAGTGTGCGTATACCACCTGGCACAGTGGGCCATGTGCTGCGTTAGAGAGCATGAGAGTGATGCAAATTCACTTACCATTATGGTCTATTTCTAAAGTTTTTTAAACAGATACAAAAAATCAATTAAATTCAATGTAAGTGGAAGAGATACACATCTGACCTCTCCCTACCGCAATGTAGAACTGGTTAATCCATTGGAGTCAAAGGAAATAACCTTGTGAAGTAAATGGACTCAGAATATGACCTGATGTTAGTGCACTGGGGGTTGGGATTGTTCTGGAATGACACCAGTATACTAAAGAAAACAGTGCCAATTAAGTACTCTGAATCGATTTACATGCCCATGGTGTTACCTTTGACATAAGCTTTCAGCAGTACCCTTGAGATGACTGTTTTCTCTTGTGATGGACAATTTCCAAGCATTATTTATTTAGATATGATGAACTTGAGTATCATGAGGAGGTGGAGCTGCGTGCAATAATAGACACTTTCCAGCCAGCATGTTAAAGTTTCTCTCTCCTTCTTCCTTCCAAGCAGAGTGAATACAATTCCTGTGTGGCCACCAGGATATAAGTTTAAGCCATAAACCATTCAATGGGATAACAATGTGACTTTACTGAAAAACAGGATACCAGAGAATATCCCAGCAACCTCCCCAGATTTAGGTTAGAGCACACCATCATTGGTTACATAAAATTACAGCTACACTAAATCACTTCAGCAGGAATGCAGCCTATCAGACACCTACAGAGATTGTCATCACTTTGTTCTTCTATGGCAATGTACCATTGGTGATCTAAGATTCAGCTTTAAGGTAGACCCAGAATTAACCAGGCTGCTCTAGCAGGAGCTACCAAGTGCTATATGTTGTTCCTTTGCACCCTTTTTGCATGTGCCTAAAGCAGGCTTTTGTGCAGAAGAGAAAGTCACAAATACACGGAGATCAAGCATGTAAGAGTGTGAAAGGGAGTTTGAGATATAGCATAGGAGGAGAAGGAAAATCAAAGCCTGGGTGGCTTTACCAGCAGATGATGCTCAAGGGTCATCAACTCCATCCCCTATCAGTGTCCGGGATTCACTGGGTGGTCAGAACTGGCACACATGAATACCACGGAGATGTATTGGGGAAACGAAATTCAGAGTGTGCAACCTCACCGCACATCCATGTGTATGCTCCTATGAGAAAAGCTTGTGTGCTTGTGGGGAAGATTGTTGCAAAAAAATGTCCCAGGTGAGATACAAAGCTGCGAGGCTCCCTATAACCATCCCTATTCCAGACCCCCCAGGAGAGTCATTACCTCCAATTTCTTTTCCTGAGTGTCAGCAGAAAGGCTGTAATCATTTGTTTGGCAGAGGCAGGGCAGGCCAGGATGCAGGCAGGACCTGTCAGGGTGTCGCTTCATCTCACACACACTCTATTCGAGGCTGACAGCAGCTTGCCATTACCACTGCAGGGCCAATTATCCCTGCATTGCAGGAACATGCCCCACTTGCTACCCCCCTTTTCCTCACCCACTTGCCCTTCCACTCTGGATTATTAACACACACAAACACACACACATGGGTGGCTGCTCAGCTCAGTGCATTAACCCAGTCCCAGCTGTGGGTTCCTCAAACCTGTCACCAAGGGCAGTACTTTAGACTGGTAGGGAAAGATGTGCTTTTTCTTCTGTTTTAGAAATCATGAGATATTAAAGGCTTGTGTTTCCCCCTGGGTTTAATTATACTGAATACATTTAAACTCCTCTAATAGGTAGTAAATATCTAAAAATCTGCAGAACAAAAAGAGGGTTCATCACCTTCATACAACCTAGTGGGAATCTTCATCCCAGAAGGATTTCACTAGCATATAGAGGGTTAAGAGAAATTCTACCACCCTTTGAGTCATCTTAATTCTACACTAAGATGTTGGAAGAGGTTTGAAGGTCCCTGTCACTGACCAAACACTCTTTGGCTATTTGCATCCAGGAGTTGCACAGTCTGCTTCCAGCCTTGAGGTATTCAGGCAGCCAGGGCTCTCTTGTTCATGGCCAAACCACAGTCCTGCTTTGGGCAGTGGTACCGGGGGTCTGTCACTCATCCACAATTTCTATCTACCTGTCAGCCTGAGGGATGAGCTGTGCTTCTATGCCCAGTGTTGCTTTTCTACCTCGATGCCTTGTTT
Organism: Psilopsiagon aurifrons; assembly: GCA_025447955.1. Classification (NCBI taxonomy): domain Eukaryota; kingdom Metazoa; phylum Chordata; class Aves; order Psittaciformes; family Psittacidae; genus Psilopsiagon; species Psilopsiagon aurifrons. The sequence goes on from JAOEHY010051293.1 coordinate 34,496, forward strand.
TTGCTGTCCTGAGTAAATGTAGCTGATATTACCCTGCTGTGAGTTGAGATTGCTATACAGGACAAACCTTTCTTCACTCACTGACCTCTGGGAATCTTAACCAGACTATCTTCTCCTTCACCCTATCCAACCATACCATCTTTCACTCTGTTTTCCCCGTTTTGGTTTTTTTTTTTCCTTGCCTCTTTTGTAAAACAACTTAAATGTCATCTTTCTGCAATTACCCACAGAAGAGAGAAATGAATAGGAACATTCCCACAGGGGTCCCTGTCTTAAATGAGGCTTTTGTTGTTATAAATTGTTACTCAAAGCAGTACAAGCCTTTGGAATCACTCATATGTTCCTGGTAACTTGATGCATGGGGCTTTGAATTCAGAGAGCTTGTTTGGATTCTGCCAGCTTTTCTGGAGGTATGAAATCTGAAAGCATAATTCACAGCAACAGCACCAACCGCTTTGACTTGAAGCTGCCTGACACCTTGCCTGGCATGGATGCCTCTGAGTTGTGCTCACACAGCCCCCTTTTCCCTGCACACCCAACAGCCAACGGTGCCTTCCTTACATGTGCCTCCAGTGACTGAATCAGGGAGAAAACACAGTAGCAGGGCTTGAAAATGTTCCTGACTGCCTTTGGATCCCACCTCCCCTGCTTTAGGAAACAGTTCCCTACCCCAAAAGGTGCAATATTGCCTGGTGATTACAGAAAAAATATTTGGTTTGAGGAAGGTCCGGCTGTCCCTTTGATGCTCTGCTGGTGTTTTAAACCTCCTTTGGGTGCAGGGCTGCACCACCTCTTTCTGTGTCTGTTTCCTTTCCAGAAGAGTGATGCAGGGGACAGTCTTCCCCATGCATCTGGGGAGGTATTGGGAGGATTGACACAAAGTCATTTAAATCCCTTTCTTGAAGGCAGGGAGAAACCCAAGTGTTGGCCAAACTGTTTAGTGAGCTGCAGTCCTTGCTTACAGGACCTCTCATGGGAGGGCCAAGCTTTTCAATTCCATGGCTGAGAAAAAGAGCTTCTGAGTTTATTTCCCCCCTTTCCTGAAATATTTAGGGGTGGGAGGATGAACACTGAGCTTCAAGCAGGGTCATGGGGAGAAATCTCAGTAGCTGCACAATGCTGAGCTGTCGCACTCCTGCACAAGCTTCCTCATGCATTGCTCTAGACCCCAGGATGCTCAGTCCAGAAAGCCAAGACTCACAGGCCATGAAAGCCCACAGCAGGGACCAGAGGGTCCCGTGGGAATGTTGACAGCAATCTTTGCCTGCTGCTGCTAGGTCCTATATTTTTTTTCATATTCCTGAGGAAGCAATGGATGGAGAATGGGTGCAAAGCACTGATAGGGCCAGAGCCGCGAAGCCAAGTTAAGTTGCCAGCCTGAATTAAATTGTATAATGAGGGTGTAAGTCACTATTGTAAAGCTCAGGGAGGGGAGAGAGAAGGGAAACAGCCTGGCTGTGTCATGCCACAAGTGCACACTCTCATTTCTCCTTCCCTCTCTTTGTGCCTCTCCCAGCTGGAGATAGAAAGAAACAAAGCCAAGTTGCATCTTCTCAAGCAGATCACAAAATCAGCATCCTTTGAAAAAGGGGCTAAAAAAAGATATTAAACTTTAAATACCATTTCTTTCCATGCTGCTAAGCAGCTTATTTATCACAGCATGCGCTTACCTTAAGAGCTGTGACGACAGAAAGCTCTGTTGGTAATTACTGCAGGGAGCCAGCAGGCATGAATGAGTCACCACACCGCAGACAAGGTAAGGGGAGACAGGCAGACAGGGAACAAGGGCCAGCCAAGCATGATGCCTTGAAACCCCCTTGGGAAGGTGTGCTGGTATATCATCTTGCTAGGAGCCAGCTCACCAAACAGACTGATGCTGATGGAGCTTTCTCAAAGAGCATCCTCAGATTTAGGTCACTTTGTTGGGTGTGTGGTCCTGAGTTGAGAGAGGAAAAGGAAGCCTTCTTGTGAAAGAGGTCCTCATCTGACTTGGTCTATTCATGCACCCATGCTGTGCCCTTCAGAAATGGTACTGAGCAAGGATACCCTTGGTTTGTTGCTGGCTGTCCTCATTGCTAGTAGACATGCTGACTTCATCAGCAAGATCTGTCCTCCCTGTCCTGCACATTGAGGGAACTTCAGTGGAATGAGTGACATCAGAGTGAATCTAAGGTGACAAGCCAGGTCTGCTGGGAAGGGAAGGCAGCTCACCACCAAGAAACCTTCATAGCTCCTGACCAGACATTAGAATATGTCTCGTCCTCCTGTGTAGTGCTGGAGATGACAGCAGGGTCAGCTCATGCCGTGCAGCAGAAATAGTAGCTCTGGAAAGAAGGAAGGTCATCTAACCTTGCTTCCTGGAAAATGATAGGAGAAGCCAAACTTCCTCCATTCTCATCCCCTAGAGAATTGATGGTAGATATCATTCCCCTTTTCTTCTGTAACTGGATGCTGCTCCCAGAGCAATGTGCAATGTGCCTTTAGGACTTTACCATTGTATGAAATCAATTAAAACATGATCAGAATTTGGTGATGGATGCTGCACAAACATGCACAATGTTAACATTTCCTGGGCCAAATTGCTGATCTAAATAGCCGAGACATATTTGAGAGTAGAGAGGAGACACAGCGTGGAGAACTGAGTTGCCCACATTCACCTCCTAGTTTGGTGGTTGAGATGGGAGCGGAACTCAGATCTCCTGTTTCCTGTCCACCAGGTTTCCTGGATCCTGGCACAGCCTGTTCCTCAAGATGGTAACAATATGGGACACGGGCCCTGAGCAGTGTCTGATTTAGCTTAGCACCTGTTCGACTTAGTCACCAGTACACGCACATCTCCATAAGAACAGTGCCTGCTACCTGTGCTTTGACACATCAAGTGTAGTCTTAAAATATCACTGGGTTTCTGACTGAGCTCCTCTGGGATTTCTCCAGATCTGTCTCTCCTGCCCATTGCACTTAAATGATTGTTTTCTCCAATGGCTGAAAACTTTGTGGTCTTTCATCCTCCTGATAAGGATCATGTCATCCCCAGTGGTCCAGATCCATGTTAGACCCTCTGCAAGCCTTGGCATTGTCTTTCTGCTGGGGCTAATCCCAGGAGCAGGTCTTCAGGCTGTGAAGACACAGAAGCAGTCTTTGGCAGACAACCCAGCAGTAGCAGATGGAAGTGTGAAGTGCAGGAGGAAAGCTACAAATGGCCCAATACAGGAAACCTGACACGTTCTGGTCTTGCACACCACAATCTCTTTCAAGCTGTGAGACAGCATTGACTTCAGGAAAAGGCTATTTCAGGCAATGTTTCATGGTATTCAGCCCTCACCACACACAGGCCTTCACCTGCATGTGGAGATAACAGTTCACACAACAGTAGCTTCATCAGTGTTCATGTCCTTCCCTCCTGTGATGAGTCAACACGCAGCATCACACAGAACATCCTGGGCAGCCAGAAAAGCCATGGTGGTCTCCTGTGTGCTTCTTTTCCCAGTAGTCATCCAAAGTAGTTTCCTAGTGCATAAAAAGGTCTAAGGCCCACAGGTTTCTCCCTGTCCTTTTCAGAGCCATGACCTTCGGGAGGCTCAGACAAGCGCAGAGCCATGTGGCTGCTCAGCTGGACTTGTTAATGGCCGTCCTGCTTCCAACAGAGAGGCCTGAGGGGGAGATGGCTTTGACTCCAGAAGGGAAACGACTATTTACATGGACAGTTATCAAGATGGTGGCTCCATGCCATTCCTTCAACCTGAGGTCCTGGCTGGAGACTTCCAGCATCCCCAGCAGGAAGAACTCGTGTCTGGCAGTGCCAGTAATGAGGTCCAGCTGGCTCCTTGGCCAGCAGCTCCCTGATGCTATGACAATAACGCTGCCAAGACCTGGTCAGGCCTAGCTGAGTGAGGAGGCCAAGAGGTGGGGAAGCATGAGCATGGCACCCATTGACCTTGGAGGTGCTCTGTCACTGCAGTGAAGTGGCCTCGTAGTATGGAGATGAAAGGGAACTGCAGCCTGGGGCTAAACGCCAAGTTCCCCATAGTCTTTAGAGCTCTCTATTTGGAGATTAGGATTTGGAGATGATCACAGTTTGATTCTTTTCCAGTTTAGCCTCTACACAAACACCCTGATTCCTATTGTATTTCAGATCATGTGAGAGCATCTCACGTTGTCCTTCTCCCTTCCTCACTTCTGTAGGATGGGACAGAATAGAGCAGTGAGACTGCGCTGTGCATTACAGAACTTCTTGATCACCAGCACATGTAGGTGGCCAAGGACAGACATAGAACAGAAGAACGTTTCTATTTCAGAGGGAAAAGACACCTACAGCTCTATGGGCTGGAGGAGAGGGGGTTTCTCCCCCCCTCTTCCCCTGGTACCCTGCAGAGCTGATGCTGCATTTTTCCATGCGGCCACCGGAGGGCAGCCAGAGGGAAGGAGCCGGCCCCAAACCTCCCAAAAGGTGGGGATGGAGGGAGCAGAAAGAAGGGATGCTGGGGGTCTGCAACAGAGCAGGCTGAGGGATGCAGGCACAGAGGGCAGCAGGGAAGCTGCTGCAACTGCTGGAGGAAGTTCAGCACTGAGCTGGAGATGTGCAGGCTGGAATAGTTCAGCTCACTCTTAGGGAAAGGAATTTTATGTCTGTGCAATGAGGAAACCAATTAGAGACATGATTTAATCAGAGTGTTTTAGTGGGAGTATTAAGGGATCTGGATGTGGCATCAATAAGGAGCCGCCAGAATGCAGTGGTGGTGGCCAAAGCGGTAAAGCTACCTCCTGAATGAAGCCTCTCTGAGGGGTATTGGTAGCCTGCAGCCAGGTCAGGGTCGATGTTTGTGACAGGACAAATCATAGCTCTAGCTGACATGAGCTGGGATGAGAAACAAATCAGGTGGATCTGACAGATTCCTCAGGACACCAGGGTAAATCCTTCCCCATTGAAGTTGGCAGGGCCAAGGGATGTCACATTAGTGACTGCAGGGCCTGCCCTTCTGTGCTTGAAAGAGGCTTTGATAAAAGCATCTAGGCCAAAACATTCATCTGTGGCTCATGATCATAGCTGCCTCTGCCCTTGGCATTGCTGCAGTGCCCAGCAGGAACAGGCCAAGCTGCTGTAGGAGCATAGGGCAGCCACCCTGATGGCTTCACCCCAAGAATACATAATTGAACACTTTGGTTTGACCCCTTGGGTTGTGTTTACCCCTCAAAGGAGCCCTCAGCATTTCTATCCTCTTCTGAAATACAGAGTGCTGTGGCAGGACCTTGTAGCAAGAACAATGGCTTGGAGACATCAGAGACATAGATTTTAAGTGAGGTATAATATAGTCCCAAGATGCTTGCTTGCAATGCGGATTTCTGTGCTATTTTATTGCAAGAAGAAATGGCAGTGAAGGTCTCTGGTGAACTGAATTTTCCCTGCTTTGATTCCTTCTGCAATTTCAATTGTTTCTCCCATTGCCTCTTGAAACTCCCAGTGGCATAGGTGCAAACTGCTTAATTTTCCCCATGCAGCAAAAGCTGCTTTCCAGTGGTCGGTGAAACAATGCTTTGCACAGATCATCTGCAAGGTGCTTAAGGACCCAGCAGGAGGAGAGGTGCTGCATGAAAGCAAAATATTATGGCACTAGGAGAAAAAAGGATAAAAAAATAAAGGAAGACTTTGCCACTTGGAAAGAAGTCACAAAATCACAGCAGGGTTTGGATTGGAAGGGACCTTAAAGATCATCTAGTTCAATGCAGTCTATCTACTCCCTGGGAGAGGCCAAGTCCCAGCTTAGTGGCAGGAAGGTGAGTGCTGTGTCTATGACAGCACTCAGAACCAAATAGCATTTACTTGCTGTGAACTCACTTTAGTTGGAAGCTGTAAGGGTGCCTATGGAAATAGATCTAAATGGAAGATAAATGTTGAGGTGAATGATATAGCATTCTGTTCTGGTGTCACTGTCACTAGAAAATTCTACAGCTGTGAGCAAAGACTTGGACTTGGTTTTTTTACTGATACATATTACATGGCCATGAAAATGCTTCCATCACTAGATTGAGCATAACCTCATGTATTTCAAGAGAAATACTTTGCAAGCCATGATATGCTCAGATGCTACAACAATATGAACTACGTAAATACCTAAAATAGATCCATTCCTGTCAGCAAATACCCAGACATTCTGAAATCATTCTCATCAGCTCAATTTCCAAAGATAGATGGTTCCAGACTAAACTCATTTCTCTGTGAAGATGATTTTTTTTTGAAAGAGAGAAAGGAACACTGATGTATTTTACCACTACTGATTTCAGTGTATTTCAACAGAGCCGTATTTGTTTCATTAGTCTCGCTGAGAATGAACATGAGACTTATAAACTAGTCTCTGATAGTATTTAATGAAGAGCTAAGAACAAATAAAGCTGAAAGAAGAGTTATTTTTTTGGAGGTTAATAAAGATTTCTTCCTGAATGACCTTGGATTGAGATTTTTCAGCTCTGATCAAGTATTTGCTGACTGGAAGTTGGGAGGTTTCACAGGCACAGCCAGGTATTGCACAGAGGAAGAATTGGATGATCTCAAAGCCTGGAGTAAGGGGCTGGGTGTGATGGTGTAATTCACACTGTTACAAGTGTTGGGACTTGGAACACGTCCTCTGCAAATGTCACAAGAGGAGAAACATCAGGGTGTACAAGCTGATCAAAGGAGGACTGTGAATCACCAATGAGCTTTGTCCATGAAAATGTCAAATGCCGGCCTAGGTTGTACCAGGCAAAGAATTCCCCATAGAGATAAGGAGATATTAATGCCATTAAGCAAAGCCCTAATGTTCTTTTTTCAGGAATAGAGCATTGCAGCTTTGGTCACCCAAGGTCAGAAAAGAGTAATGCAATATAGGTGGATGCATAGAGATTATTGAAAGGCTCTGCTTACCTTTACTCAGAAATGACACTAGAGGAGTTTAGCTTGTTTGGGATATAATGGCTGAGAAGAGGTAATCTCTGTCTTGGGCAAGGGAGCTAAAGACCCAGTAAACAGTGAAGAGTGAAAAAAACAGTACCAGCATGAAATCTGGTGGGAATACATGGACCTGGTAAAGCAGGGGAACAGATAAGGTACCTGATAATCAGACTCACGATGCTAAAAGCAGAAAATAATCCTGATCACCCTTCAGCACCTTATGGATGATACAGAATGTAGCCAACACTAAGCAAAGATGTGTTTTCTAGTCTATAATCTAATCAAATTAAGACCTGTCATTCAGCTAATCTTCCATGCTCCCTCCCAAAGCAAGAAGGAAACAGGGCTGCTGCCTGCACGGGCGTCAGCTCTCTGCAGTTCAAGGAACTGAAGCTACATACCTGAATATCCCTCTTTTTCTTATCTTTTGACAAGTTGGTCCAGACTGGTTTCCTTTGTCATCTGTGTTCCCAAATAAGCAACCTTTCTATAAATCCTTCCATAGACATGTAATCCATATTGCATCAAAGTCTGCTTTGGTATAGTCCCTAAAAGAGACTTTCATATGGGAAAAATATGGCACCTTCTTTTGACATTCAGCACTGCATTGGTAGTCTTCTCAATCTCACTAATGCCCAATAAGTAAAGGATATTTTTGACAAGTCTTGACTAGTCTGGGATACACAGAAAAGTAATAAAACATATTTCAAAAAGAGATCTGTTATATTTTCAGATTACACTAAATCTTAACATAAGCCATCTACAATACCAGGCAGCTATTTTTATTATGCCATACAAATTCAGGCAAGCTTCATCTCCTACCCCGCAACCCTCAGAAAGGAGGTGCTGGGAGGAACCTCCTTCTATTCAGTGTTTTGGAAAGGTATAGCCAGGAGGGCTATGGGGTTACATAGGTCTGCAAAGCCGAGTTTTAATTTTAACTCATAAAGAGCTCAAATCCACAGCAGGGTCTAGAGGATGACACTGATAACAAGGCAGCATGCAGCTCCCAAGCCAAAGACAACTGCTGTAATAAAAGTGAACTATTGGTCTATTGCTTGGAAGAAGATGGCTCAGGCAGTGCGAGAGCACAGGCTCCTTGGAGACTGTAGTGACCTAGCGGGGTTTTCAGCTCAGGCTTCCCAGATGGCAGCAGAACAGGTTCTGAAACAGAATGGGTGCATATTGCTTCTTCGCTGCTGATTCAGCATCCCCAGCCTTGCCAAGCATTTGGGCTTTCAAGCCATTTACATGCAAAGGCAATTGGAGAAATCGTTTGACAAGCTTCATCCCGAGATGTTGGCAGATCCCCAAGACTGACTTTGTTACTCAAAGATCATGTTTACAGTGAAATGATTTAGGGATTGAGGGATTATCCAACATGGGCCCACAGCCCAACACCTCCAGAAGTACCAAATACCTAACGATTCCTGACAGCAGGAATCAATCTCCTGGAGCTGAGATTTTCTTTTTAATATATATATTATTTTCCTAGGATAAAACAAAACTGTTCTGTTCAAACAGTGCTGTCTACAAATCATTAATAAAGGCAATTGGCTGATTTACATCTGGCATTACAGAGGTCAGACCAATAAAACATGCCTGTATTTTGCAGCAGGCACCCACTCTCTGCTATCCTTTATCCCAGCTGTCAAAAGCCAGTGCATGAGGAGAAAGCTGGGTGGGATACTGCAAGGAGCTAGATGGGGAGGACCAGAAATGATTAGTGTCAGGGGGATATTGCAGGAGAGATCAAACGGTGCATTTCTAACAGGTTGGATTGGTATTTGCTATTGGTTCTGTCTGAAAGGTATGACAAAAAGCACAGGGCTCTGGGCTGTTTAGAAGAGGATCACAGTGTTATGCCTCTTGGGAGCATGTTTCTTGCATTTCTTTTTGAAGCTGGGTCTGTCACTGGGTTTTTCCCATTCCTGTTAGGGAGACCTGGTATAAAGTGTCTTCAGATTAAAGTTTGCATGAATCCCGGCCTTTGGGTTGTCACATGCTGTTTATTCCCCTATATGTGAGTTGCTGCATCTAGTCAAATGGGAGCACCCTCATCCTCTCCAAATGCCCCATTACCTGAGTACTTCTTCCAAGGATATGAAAACAAGGAAGCAAAGCAGTGAGCAGATGTCTCCCCCAAAGGCCAAGCTTCCCCATGCTCAAAAACCAGAATAATTTTCTTTATTTAATCCATCTGGTCTAATTTATTTTTGGTGTTGGAAAAATCTGACCTTAAATAGATGTACTTGAGCCAGGAGATCTCAGGGAGAGAGCCTGGAAGCTAGCTAAGGTCCAGATCCAACAAGCTGGTGCATGCAGCTGCACTGCAGCTGACTGCAAGGAAAAGTAGACGGCCCCACACAGCCTGTTTGCTCTGATTGTTAGACAGCATAATCAGTGCTGGAACTTGAGCTCTTTCCCCACCATAGAAAACCCCAGTTATGATTTTTATCATACTCCTCACACATATATTCTAATACCATATTGAATATCTTGCATTTACAATAACCAAGAACCTTTCCCCCTTCCCAAAAAAAAGCAGAAAACTACTTATGAACTAAGCACTCACACACCAAAAATGACTGCTGCAAAATCCTCCTTCGTCTTCCTTGGATCACTCTGATCAAACCCCTGGTTAAATGATGGACAGCAGGTCACAGCCATTTTCTTAAACTCTAGGGGCATCAAATTTTCCTGTCCATCCCTCAGCCTTTCAGGCTGCTTCCTGTAATGATGATATTGATTTTGATTTTAGTTTCATCCAGTTTTAGTCTACCCCAGTGATGGACTCCCACTGCTCCCAACAGGAGATTATTCTATGCTCTGGCAGACCTCACTGACAGGAATCTTTTCCTGACATCCAACTTAAGTTTTCTTTCTTGTTTTGTTTAAGCTTCTTATGCTTTGATTGGATGAAGTCCTTAAAGCCAGGAGTGAGGGGTTAGAAAGAGTGGATAAGGGAGGGAGAGGAGGCCAGAAGAGATAAATTGCCAACCTGCTAAAGAAATGTGCCAAAGTTTCCCCCTGAGGCCTGACTTTCTGTTGCAGCCACAGGTTTTATAGAAAATGTATTTGCCCAGAATGCTTTGTAAGAGAAAGGAAGGAAAAAGATCATTATTTAAAGAAACCTGAGCCCAATAGGAGATGTATCATATAGTTAGTGCACTGGAAGAAAAGGTTGTCATTAAGACATGAGCTTTGGGTTAAATCTATATATATGTATTTTTTGTTAAGAATTTTAAAATCATGTGCAATTGGCAGGAATTATTTATGTGGATCATTCGCTGTTGCACCCTCCCATATTCCTGTGCTGCTGTAAATGCCAGAGCAGTCAGATGAGAAGACCACAAAGGCCACTATTCTGTCTCTGCAAGTTATTAATAATCATGCCAAGGAAGAGTGCAGGAACTATTGCTGTTCCCCGTAGACCATCCTAAGCAATTCTTCTTTCTCTTTTCCATACAGGCATCTCCCAGACTGAGAGTCCTTGCAATCCTCTTTCCAACTTCTGATTAGGCTGGGTTAGGCAGCACAGTGAAGATCAGGAGATGAGCAGTTCAGATATCTTCTGTATTTCCCACTTAATTGTGACTGGAATTTCAGATGTTGTGACCAGAGGGATACAATTATGTGATCCCAGACAGGCTGTAAACCCACATCTAAAGAAGTAAAGATCTCCATGCAGTAATCTACTGAACTATGTGAATTGCTGAAGAAAATCTGGGAAGAAAATTGCTTGGGAGGAGGAAACACTACATAGGACAGGGGAAGAGCAAAGGAGGAAAAGCAAGAGGAAGCTGGGCAGGAGGAAAGATATTAAAATCCTTGAATTCGAACTTGAAATCTACCCAGGACAGAAGTCATGTGTGTTTCTAAGGCCAAAGAAGGCCATTAGGATGATGTCTGACTTGCTGCATTTGATGTAGTCTGACTTGCTGCAAAACACAAATGTGGGAGACCATCCAGTGATTCTCTTCCCAAGCTTAAGAGCTTTGTCATTTTAATTCAAAAACACAGCCTTGGAAAAGTTCAGCGGCTTCACAAAAGAGGCTGACTCACCATGCCTCTTAGGAACCTGCTCTGATGACTAATTGCTCTTACTGTTAAAAACGAGCCTCTAATTTGCGACATCAACACTGACAACCTCGAATTCCAGCCACCTCATCTTGGTCTTTTATCTGCTAGGAGGAACTGAAGAAGTGGGTGTGTGCAAATGCAAGTGAGAAAAAGAGATGCTAAGCCTGTCTGGTAAACTGCAGACTGAGGGGAAGGTAATCCACTGGCACAGGAAAAAAATACAACATGGTGACCAAGACAGGGATATTATTAGAACATTACCGGAAGAGATTTAGAGGAGGATCATTGGGATTTCATGATCTTTTTGATCTTTTGGGGAATGGGAAGCCAAAGCCAATCTGTACCTTGTGTTGCTCAAGCCATCATGGAGGGGCTGGAAGGAATAGAGCAGTGTGAGAAAGATATGGAGATGTAGCGAAAGCCTAGCTAAGAAGATGTGGGGGTTGAGAGTGCAACAGGAAAACCAGCGGAATACGGCACAGGCACATGGACTCAGGCACAAAACTGGATGGAAGAAAATACATGGTCTGAAGAGGTAAATCAAACATGGTAACTAATCAAAATGTGTGGACTGGTGACTGAGCTGCAAGCATGGACAAGGAGCCAGAAAAAGACTGGGTACATTATGTGGCATCTCATGTCTCTAATTCAGCACTTCTAACTAAATAGATGTAAATCCTGACAGCTTAACTTGAAAGCAGCAAATGTCAGGGTTGTTTTGCACAACAATAACAGAGAAATATGATTCAGAAAAACATGGCTTTTGCAAAAATTAACAAACAAGGCCAAATTTAAAAGCAAAACTGAACCAAGATGCTGTCAAACAAGATTCACCCCTCCCTTCTAAGCCGTTTATTACTCAGCTGTATAAAAATACTGCTTCTAATGAAAGACAAATTGCCCATATATTCTGATCTTTGCATGATGAATTCTAAAATCACAAAGAATCTATTAAAAACACCAATTGCAACAGGTGACTTCTGGCAAGATAAATGTTAAATCCACACAGTTCAACAAACCTGCTTCACATTTACAGCATTTCTGTAACCAGCTATGACTGCGTCCCTTCTAAAACCCCTTTAATATAACCCAGCATATAATTTTGGTGTCCTGTGTGTATCAACAGACAGTAAGATCAGAACTCCTCGTTGACTGGAGGGAGTTGAAGTTCATGCCCAGGGTCATAGAAAGGTAATTTCCTTTAGCTTTGCAATAAACTCTCTGTATTGACCTAAGACCTCCAATGTTACAAGTGGTTAACAGCAGCCATAAAAATAAAATGTGGCTACAAAATATATGAATTTGAGTAGATTTGCCTGAATTTTATTAATTTATAGAAGTTGAAGGTTATGCCATATGTCACTAGAAAGTAATTTTCTCTGAATATGCAATAAGGGCTTAGGTTTGATTTATGACCTAAATATTGCAAGATATTAATACATCTCCACGCCAGATGGTAATGTACATGTGAGGAAATGTACCTTTTCCATCCTAAAATGGCAAGAATTTTCTTTCATTTGCTAGGATAAACTCAATCAATGGCATTCATTAATTTTTGAACACTGAGTACTTACATGGAAAGTCCCCATCTCTCAAACAGATAGCTCTGTTATTCCTGTATGAAATACATTCAATATGTTTCCAAACACTGCTTCAGAGCCTATATATGAGGTACCCACGTGTACATCTACTAGGGCTGTCCAGACTTGACATACTTCTATAAACAGACAATGTTTTGGACCCTTGGGATCCAATTTAGATGCTGTTGGGGATCACAGATGCAAACAAATACAGTGTATATTCAGACTCTAGTTATGGAAGCCAACAAATGCATCAGGCACTTGGTAAGGAAAGGCTCCTTTACAATTCCTGGGCAAAAATTCATGAGAAGGCTGTAGAACTCTTTCAAAATGCACCTCTGTATTTCTGTGGAATACAAAGATATTCCCAACTTTTCTAGGGACAAGGGGTGGTTCACTGTTTCCTGCTGTTTGCTCCTAACTGCATTAAGTCCAGTGATTTCCTGGAGAGATGTTAATATCTTATTTATAGACTCAGTAAACAATATGTATTTTGCTACCCCTAGAATAAAAGCTGTGTACCAGAAATGCTCATATTCCCTGGCTATCAGTGCATAAAATCAATCTCTATACCAATTCCTTTTGGAACGACAAGTGCAGACTAAATAATAAGGGTTTGCTCCAAATAAGAACTTCCATCCCTTAGGAAACTCCAGTCTTTCAATAAGTAGTTTCATCTTAAATCAGAAGATGTTGATAGGATAGTCACCTGAGCTAAGGGAAGACCCCAGCGTGCGATGGGAATTGAAGTCCATCCTGAGGAACGCCAATCATGAGAAAGAGCAGAAATGCACAGCACCTATCCCAGATTCTCCTGCAGAATCCATTTAATGTCGTTTCAGTACAAAACACTGTAATTTTGATTTTACAGGTGGCTGCTTTCATTTCAAATCCACCTCTCTTCTGCTCAGTGGCATTAACTCACCTTAAATGTGACTTTGACACAAGGGGAATATGTGGCACAGGGAAATACCCTCTTTCCAAAGGTTAGGAATTGTTCAAATGCATACTGCTGTGTGTTTGAAGTGTTGCTTCATGGTATATTTATGCCTGAACTGGATTTGTGTGGCAAGGTTTTGGTAGTAGGGGGGGCTACTGAGGTTGTGGCTTCTGTGAGGAGCTGCTAGTGGCTTCTCCCATGTCTGTTGGAGTCAATGCCAGCCAGCTATAAGATGGATCTGCCACTGACCAAGGCTGAGCCCATCAGAAATGGTGGTAATATCTCTGGGATAATGCATTTAGGAAGGGAGAAAGAAGGTGCATAACTGCAGCCAGAGGAAGGAGTGAGAGTATGTGAGAGGAATAGCCCTGCAGACACCAAGGTCAATGAGGAAGGAAGAAGGAGATGGTCCAGATGCCAAAGCAGACATAGCCCTGCAGACACGAAGGTCAATGAGGAAGGAAGGATGAGATGGTCCAGGTGCCAGAGCAGAAATTTCCCTGGAGCCCATGCTGCAGCCCATGGTGAAGCAGGCTGTCCCTCTGCAGCCCATGGAGGTTTATTTGGAGCAGATATCCACTTACATCCCAGGAAGGACCCCACACTGGAGCAGGGGATGCCCAGATGGAAGGATGCTGCTCCCCTGCAGGAAGCCCGCACTGGAGCGGGGGAAGAGTGTGAAGAGTCCTCCCCTGAGGAGGAAGGACATTGCATGGTGAGCTGACTACTACCCCATTTCCTGTCCCCCTGCACTGCTGAGGGAGAGGTAGTAGATAATTCAGGAGCGAAGCTAAGCCTGGGAATAAGGGAGGGGTTTTGGAAGTGGGTGTTTTAAGAGCTGGTTTTGTTTCTCATTCTGCTACTCTGATTTGATTGATTATAAATTCAACTAATTCCTGCAAATCAAGGCTGGTTTGCCCATGACAGTAACTGGTGAGTGATCTCTCCCTATCCTTATCTGAACTCATGAGCCTTTCATTCTATTTTCTCTCCCCTGTCCCGCTGAGGATCCACTTTTGAGCTCAGCCTGGGTCAACCACCACATGCCCTCTATCACTTTGTTGCTCTTAGCAGGAGCCGGAGTCAGATCCACACTTGTAATTCCTTGGGGGCCACTCTTGTTTCCAGTCCTGGGCTTTCAGCAAGCCTGATGCTCACCTCAGCCCTGCCTGTTGCACTTTCTCCCCGCATCCTCACAGGGAGCCATCTAAAAGGGCTTCAGGCTCTGTGAGCTCAGGAAACACTTTACAAGGATTAAGTTTACAGTGAAAACGTGGACCAAAGGCCTTAAATGCCCTGTGATTGCCTGCTGGGAAGCCAATGGACATGCACACAGTGGGGGTCCTGTCAAATGACAGAGGAGATGGGTTATTATTTCCCCTACCCTTCCCTGACATCCCAGCCCTGTTATTTCAGGGCAGAACAGTCAGCAGAGGAAGCAGAGCCTGACTCCCCAGCTTGGTTAGCATTTCAGATGCAAGACATCAGGTGGCTGGAGTGATGAGAGGCTGTCAGGAGCTGAAATGTTTGCTGCCCTGAATGAGAAATAACACTGAGCAAAGCCTTTCCCCTGCAAAGGTCCAACTCAGAGCAGTCAGAGGTGTGGGGGGATATATACAAAGTCAGCAGCCAAATGCGCTCCCACTTTGTGGGTATGGTATGGACAAGGCCCACAGCACCAGGCAGGGCTGGGAAGTGCAGGATGAGCTGTTGCAGTTACTGCTGAATCGAGAAACAGCATTAGCACAAGTGAGTGACTGATGGCTGGTTTGTCCTCAGCACATGTCGAAAGAACAAGCTTCCTCCTGTAAATTGTTTTCTGCCTGCCTCAACCAAGAGAAGGCTGCAATTCCCGTGAAGTGACAGATGCTGTTACCAGTCATACAACTAAGCAAAAATGATCTCATTTTTAGGAATATGGGATGATGTGTTCTAGTATCAAAGGGTAATTTCTCACTATTTATTCTCACTTGCCCCTGGCACATCTCTTACTATTTATTTCTAGAGTTTTCCTCTTGGATAGCAGATTCTCAACTTTTCTATAGTCCTCCTCTACAAGGCATAAACAGTAAAATACAGTATTTCTTCAAAGATACACACAGAGATATTCATGCTATACTGCATATAACACTAACATCCAAGAGCCATCAATGAAGGCTGGAGCACTATTGTTATATAGGTACAATTGTGACCACAATGTGAAGGCAAATAAGAGTCCAATTTCATGGAAGTTTAAAGCAGTACCTTTCCACTTAGGGAAAAGGACACACATTTATCTTTTGTCATTTCTGTGTCACTACTCATCTTCAGCTGGGACTAGGTCATGTATATGCTAGGTGCTGTACATAAAGAATGAAAATAAGACACTGTTTCAAAGAGCTTTCCATCTAGGTCAAAGCAAGAAATGTGTAAGAGAGGAAGGAATGTAGAGAACTAAGAAGATGAAGTGGGTCAGAGTGAGACACCAGACATCACAATGGTGAGTTTGATTTAGGAAGGGTTTTGGGGGAGTGTGATAAAATAGATGTTTAAAAGAGCATGAGGAACAGTATGGGATAAACACAAGAATAACTTGTTTGAGGATGGGAGAAGTGGGTGAGGGAAGGCTGGCACCAGGGGCCAGCTGAAGGTGAGAATCAACCTTTCCAAGCTGAATGACAAATGAAGGAGAGGGCGGGTGAAGATGGGGTGTGAAAGCAAGTGTGTGCAACGTATGTTTGAAGTGATAAAGGGTGCCACCAGAGGGGAAGTATGGAGGAATAACACACTGACAGCAGTGGGCTGGCAAAAGGGATCTCTATCCTGGAAAGGATGTGTGAGTGGAGCCAGGCTTGCATTTGTTAATAGCAGAGGAAAGGGCAGCCCCTGCAGTCATTATGAGATATGAAGTGAGAGGCTGGACAAAAGTTTTGGCTGCAAGGCAGGAGAAGAAAGATCACATCTATTTAGAACTGCTATAATGGAAAAGGCTTCTTGAAGGCATAGCCTGGATGTGACGCTTTGGACTGGTACCTGGGCTGACGCCTAAGGTTATGGGGCCAGCATAGGTATATGCACACTGCTGGAGCAAAGCAGTAGTAGGGAAGCAGTAGGGTAAAAGTTAATACCTTTGCACTAGCTTTTGTGACCCTAAAATGATGTTTAGACAGCCCCAAGAGGATGTCAGAGGTTTCTGAATAAAGTGATGGAAACAGAGAAACTATTGTTATCCTGGAGAAACAATGCAGGTGGTGTTTATCCAGTATAGAAATGACAGCCTGATGCCTTACTAGAAATTGCATGGCGCTGATTTGTCTTCGGATAACTGTTCATCTTCTGTGTGCAAGTTAGCTGTTGGCTAACACCCAGGACTCCTCAGACGAGCTTTGGCATCCCCCATCTAAGCTGTGATCATTTTCATATTTCACATGTCTTGGCTTTCACATAGGCACATGGCATGTATAGGCTTTCTTCTGTGAGTGGTGGGTGCATCTATAACAAGGATGCCAACTATTGCTAAGAGATGCAATTCTGCCCTGGGTTCCAAAGAGCCAACCTGGACCTGGCTCTGTCTGTGGGGATGGGTTTCACTCTCCGAGGATGCTGACAGCTGTCATTACACCGCTTGATGAACCATGCTTCTTATTTCCCTGGGTTTCATTGTTCAGTATTTGTTTATAATTGGAACTGTTAAGGGGTTTTATATATATATATTTCTTTTTCTGAAGAGAGGGAAAGAGATTTCCACAGTGTGGAGTACATCATCTCTGCAAGCATGAGAGAAGGACAGCCTGTTTGACTCCCCTTAAGCCCTGGATACAAACCTTATGACCCAACCCTTTCCAAGGGACCAGTTCATGTTTTCATTTTCATGCAGTAAGGGGCCCACAAGCTGGCCCCTCAAAGCTGGATCTCTCAGTGGATCCTGATCAGATTCTTACCAATTATGTTCCTTTAGAGCATCAACAGAGCACATAGTAGCCAGAGTTTGTACCCTACTACCTCACCTTCCAGAGCCTGTGGCAAATAACTTAGAAGAAGCTTCTCTTGTCAATGAAAGCAGATTTGTTTTGAAAATACCCTGTGCTTGGAGAAGAAGCTAAATAAAAGCTCTGCTCCCATAAAGTCTGTCCTTTGCATTCACTTTGCCTTGGTGTCATCTGCTCTCCTGGGGAACCATTACAGCTCAGTTGCTGAGTCCCTGGCCTTATGATCCTGACAGCTTTGTCTTCTTCTTTGTGGGTCCAGTCCTTTAACAGATCAGTGTCTTTTGATCTCACTCTTCTCGGCATTGTCAAAACAGCCTTGTCAAAACAACCCTGTCACTGGGATTGGGAATGAAGGAGTCCTTCACAGCTACAAACCTCCCTGTTACACATGAGAGTTTGCATCTTATCTGGGCCACTCTTTTATATCTCCCGTCTCTCTTTTTCTCTCTTTTGATAGAGTAATGAATTCCAGCAGGGTCGCTTGACGCAGATGCACTGAGGGACGTGTGCCATTAATGAGTCATATTGCAAATATTGCAGATTTTCCCTAAATTTTATCACTGCACTGTCTGACCACCTCATGAGACCAAAGCATGAGGGGGAAGTGGGAAACTTGAGGTATATGGAAACTATGCAGCTTTTGTCAGAAGTCAGAAAGGCTGTCTGTGAAACTTCAGTGAAAGGTTTTATTGGTCCTGGACCAATAAAGTATTAAAGATGCTTAACTGAAGTTGATGCCGAAATGATCTTATTTTCATGTAACTTAAACAATCAGGATGAGCCACCAGTGGCCAAGGGTATATTGCGACTCCTTCTTAGGAAAGGGGCATCTAAAGAAAATGTAAGGAAGATGATTATAAAGAACTTTTAAACTCATTGGGCAGCATTTTGGAAGAAAGACTTTGGGATTTAGCCTCTTATCTGCCATTTTCCACTTTCAACTCAGACTCCAGAGAGATAGGAGAACTAATTTCTTCTCTGTTTCCATTATAAGGAGCACATTTTTCCAATGTAACCCTTGGAAAAAGTATCATCAATCACTGCTCTTTTAATCTGGGAGTTGTGACTTCCAAGAGTTTGATGAATAGGTCCAGAAGTTACTGTAGTTTGTGACCTTCCTTTCTGGACAGATGGAAGGAGAAAATCTGAATTTCTTATACTTTATTATTCTTTGACTTTGACTAGGAATCACAATGTAGAAAAGATATGGTAAAAACCCCTTGGCTGGATGTTAGCATGGAGGAGAAGAGTATTTAGCTTAAAACTGAAGCATTTGTCTATAATAAAATAAAGTAAAGACAACACCACAGGAGGAAAAAGAGGTTTGCTTTGTGCTGTCTGTCCCACAAAAGAAATCTCTGTGATTCTTTATTTGTAACTTAGAGACAATTGATAGGAAAGATTCTGAAACCAGCAGCTGCTTGATTTGAGGTGTGACAGGAGGCATTAGTAAGGGTCCCAGGCATTAGAAGCATCCCAAGCTTCAGACATGGTGCCTTTGAGGGCAGAAGATGCCTCTGACCTGCACTGACTGTACTGTGCAAGTGTGATTCTGCTGTAATTCTTCAGGCTTGAATCAATCATGCTAGCAAAATCAGTGCTTCTTTGATCAGAACAGCTCACTGTCCCGCATGGCTGAAGGTACAAAATCACCAGCCCTCCTGTTCGAAGTGGAATGGGCATTCATAAATCAGGCTGGCAGACCATAAATTCATTTACCCAACAGAGACATGCTCAAAAGCAGCTCAATGGGCTTTTAAAGTCATTTTGTGCAAAGCTGGAAATAAACAATGGAAGGAAGGGGGGTGAGGAGAAGAAGAAAGTGGCATCTTTATCTTCTTCTGAGTGAGGCATTGCTGGACTGATGCAGGGTGGCCTTTCTCTGTTATTTGGTGCTGAGGGGCTTTGAGAGGCTGGGACTGGGTCTCCTGGAGCTGTGGCACACGCATCCCATTCACTGCTAAAGCAGAGATGGGCTCAGGGTAGAGACTTCTGGGTCTCTTGGCAAAAATCTTATGTAGAAGTGAAAGAACCCTGCTTGGCATTGCTGCTGCAAACTGGATCTACTACCTACTTCTGCTGGCCCCCAGCAAAGCAAAATAGGAGTAAGCTGAGACCCAGAAAGACATGAGACTTGAGGTGTCCCCAGTAAGAGATGTCTCAGGCTGAGAGGTAGAAACTCTCCCTGGCTGTGTTCTTAGGCAATGCCACATGTTTGCATCTGGATTTAGTGTTCCAGGAGAGGAGAAAGCCTGTCAGACCTCCAGACTCATGTCTCTGCTCAGTCTATAAAAACAGAGTCGCTTAAAGGCCTGCATGCAGTCATGCAAAGCACAGCAAATGAAATCTTTCAAGTGCATCAGAACAAACCTGAGACACAGAGTTTGCACGGCTGTTTCCTCTTTCCTGCTGTCTGATTTCATCTGGCTTGAGAAACACATATATATTTTATATATATTGTAGATATATATTTAAACAATACCAAGCAACTGTGCCAGCTGCTTCTAATAAAATAGCTCTGCTGAAATAATGCAGTGTCTGAGAGATTGGGTGTAATATGGTTAAATGCTTTTACAACCTCCCATTAAAGTAACTGGATAGAAATTCATAAAATATTTATAGCATTTGAAAAGTATTCATTCACAGATCCGTCCAGAATGTGAAGCAGGCCCAGAGCAGTGAGTGCTCAAGACAGATGTTGATACTATGATGTTCCTCTTGCATGGAAAGAGAAGAGGGATTTAAGTTAAATCACACAGCTGAAAAGTAGGATGTCTGAGATCAAATCCTGTGCAGCAGTTTGGTTTAATCCAGTTACTAAACCAAGCAGTGCTCTGTTGTCCTGCTGAGTATGATGGAAATAACAATCCTAAGCTGGCAAAGATACATTTCTATTGTTCCTATCATGAGACCAGTGGCATTAATGAGACCTTGGAGTGGGAGAAAGAGCTGTGATTTAAATCTAAGTGACGAGAGAAGGGTTGGTTGCTTTTATGTCAGCGCTGAGATGACCTGATCTCTTGCTCAAAAGGCTGAATGGCTTCCTGTCTGAGGCCAAGGCAATAGCAAAGCTGGCTGCATTATCCTCTTTGGCAATTATAATCAAGTCTCCTGGGTATTAAAATCATCTGGAATTCTTCCAAAGGCTTGGGTTTTAGAAGAAAAAAGATATAGTTTCATCTCTGGAGTTGTTTTCCACCTGAGCAAAGTACATGTCTGTCTTCTTGTGTCAAGTCATGTGTCTGCAGCCCCAGACTGCTTGATGGGGAAAAATGAACAGGGCTGGAAAGCTTAGGGACTATAAAAATGACTTCAGGATTAGAAGAAGTGGCTATGAGAGGGACTAGGATGAACTGCCAGAGCAGAATTAAGTCAAGACCTGATGTTAATCTAGTAGCTTTAGGTTGGGAGCAGCTTTGAAGTCTTTGACAAAGCCATGGGTGAGGTTTTGATATAAGTAGTCTATAGTTAAAGAGGAATAATCACCTCGACAAGTGATGGGAGTGAGGAGGCTTTCTGCTGGGGAGGAAGAGGTGTGAAATGAACAGTGCAGCATCCCTGTGTGGCTATGTCTCAGGTCTCACACCAGAGAGGACTTCTGTGCATCACACAGAAGGTAATCCCATGTTTATCTAGTATTGGGTCTTAGAGAGAATCCTTCGAAGGGAAGCACATAAGAGAAATTGTGATACCTGTGAGTCCCAAGGACCATTATCCCAAGGTTGATTTCCTGCAGTAAACATCCCAGCTGTTTCCAGAACAAGTCTGGAAAGCAGCTCAGGACAAAATATTCTCCATCCTGTTGTGCCAATCTGTTTGAGCAGTCAACATCTTGATATATCCTTCAACTATGAGAAAGTTCCTAGCTGTTCCTGTTCAGTAGAGGTCCCAATTCTTCTTCATGCCAGTTTTACCTTCGTGTCACTCAATTGACTCACTAGCAAAGGAGACAAAAACTTGGGTTCCTATTTCTTATTTTGAGAGAACAGCTAAATTAACACTAAGGTCAAAGCCAAATGCCAGCCTCTGTGAACTCCTCCTGGGTGCAGTGGCTATACAGCAGTACTACTGTAAAAGTCTCCAAGTGCAATTGAAACCAGAAGTACTCTGCACAGAGTGGGAAGATTTATTCTACTGGGTTTTTTTATCACGGCTTTGTAGCCCTCATCGACCTTCAACCTACTGTTATCTAACTTTAGAAAGCTTATGTTTCCTCTGTATACAGACTTTTAATACAGACATCCTCTCAGCTGGATACTGTGGTTAGGACTTAATTCACTATCAACTAGGAATAATTTCATCCAAGCTGAAGAGTTTGTCCAAGTTTCATTGAAAAAGGAGTCTTTTACTTCCCAGCCTGCTCTCAGCTGTGATGTTGCTACCTAGTTCCACAGTTACTGTATCTCATCACCAAGACTGCTGCACATCAGAACCACATCTCTCACTGGTCTGTAAATTAGAGTAAAACAGAGCTTTGGCATCCACTGGGGAGAAAGTGTCAGTCTGAGGTTATTTTTTGCTTAGGTTTGCTTCCAGTTTTCTTCACCTTGTTTTACCCTCCAGCATGACAGCAAGTTGTGTATGTTTATTAAATGCACTAAAGACTTCCCTATAAATATGTATTTATTTACTTTGCTTTAATAATGATATATTTGCTAAGGCATATTTATACATTTATAGATATTAGTATAGATGTGTATAAATAAATATGTATAAATAAATATCTATTTATATATTAGTATATGAAACAAACACAGCTATTAGATGAATTAAACATAATTAAAAGCTTGCTATATCCTGTCATGTTGGCAGCTGATCTGTCTTTCTTCTCCTAGCTCTGAACTGTTATCTGAACTTGCCTGTGTGTTAAATCCTCGTATCCTCCACTTTGGGGTGTTTCTCTCATGCTGTACAACAGTGTGTCTGTTGGAGAGGAAGCAGGAAAGTTGATCTTCTGATTTATTGCTGATGGGGAGCAATAAATTTTCTTTAGGGGAAGCACAAGGATGTAGATCATAAATGTGGGAACTCTGGATCAATAGGTTTTTTCTTTTCTCTTATAAAGGGTGTAAGTAGCCACTGATCCACTCTCACTGGAGCAAGCAAAGTGAATCATCTCGCAGTGTTATCTTCTTCAAGTCTATGCTACTACAGAAAGACAAGACCAAGAAGACCAAAGATATCTTTTTTCCTAACCTTTACAGTGTGAGTTTTTTTTTCAGGCCCACTAAATGCTTAGCAAATATGACCTGTTCTCTGTACAGGAAAGTACCCCTGTGGCTTGTGTGGCTGTTTCTTCCACCTAACATGTGAAGGACAGCATTATAATCACTCTATCATCTTCTCTTCAAAGATGAAGATGAAACAGCATGTTCCTAGCAGCTGAAAGAGATGCTTTAGTTAAACCCTGAGCATGTGAACTCAGGGGGAATGGGAAGCCCCTGCAGGCTTACCCAGAAAGACAAGCTCCCCAAATGTCCTTGCTGTAGAATAGTGAGTCCTCAGTGCCCCAGGCCAAGCAATAGACTTTTTGCAATAATAAATCATATTCATGTAATTCATACAATTTTATTCAAGACTATTTTCCTCTGCCTTTGTCTTCAGGATTACTAGACCACTAAGGGATTAGATAACAGAGTGATAACAGAGATAAGAGATTAAAACCACCAGGAACCTTTTATTTAGAAGAGCTGTGATCATGCTTTTTAGATCTTAGATGTCTCCTGTCCAAAGATTTGCAGCCTCTAACCAGTGCTCATTATGTGGCAAAGAAGATGTGTTGTGTTATAATCATCACAATCCTCTTGCTTGGCTAAAATCACATATTAAACCCATGCCTAAGCCTGGAATTAGAACCTGCAAGACAGACTCCTCCTGCTCCCTGTCCTCTAAATCTCCTTATCTGAAGTCCATGTTCCCCACTTATCTGCCCTATAATGCAAGAAAACAGGCATGCTCAGGAAATCTATGGAGAGACATGTGGTAACCTGCTACTTGTCATCAAGGACACATTTATCTGGCCAGAATGGGCAGTTGTGCTTTCTAATGTTAATGGATACTACCTTTGAAGGACCATATACACTTACCCTACACAGCAAATACAGAATAACCTCTTTTTCCACCTTCTCTGTTTCTCATTTTCAGATGGTGACTGCACAGCTGGTGGAGTAGATAGGTCTTTCTAACCCTTTCATGCATGCTCAGTGAGTCCAGGTAGCTTTATAAATATGGTAATGGTTTCCAGAGCATGTTTGGACTAGAAATAAGACAGAAAGACACAGAGATAACTGTAGAAAATGCTCCACTGCAGGAGAAACTCAATCTGCACTCTGGGTCACATTAAACTGCCTCCCCTGTCCCCCCCAATAGGATGAAGAAAGCTCTTCTGCTCTACCTGTTTGCTGATTACATCCATGAAGAAAGCAGCAGCTCTTGTTTAGTTTATTACCAGAAGGCCCAAGCTTGTGATAAAATGCATTGATTTATACAATGGAGGATCCTGCCTGGCACTTCAATGCAGTTATCCTGCTGAGAAAATTACAGATAAACTCTTAATTTATTCTCCTTTTAAGGGACAGGGGGAAAATAGAAGGAAAGGAAAAAAAAATTCCCCAAACTCAATAACAACCTTCTGATATATGTTCAGGAAAAGGTTAGCTCTTACTAGTCTGCTTTCCAAGGCTGATTCCCTGGAGGTATAATCCTGCTGCTGCACCCTCCAAGTACTGTACCCAAGGACCATTTATTATGGTCCCTCCAGAAGAGCTCTTTCTCTAAGAAGCTGGCTCATGGTGGCATCTCAGGTGAGTGGGAGGGTGGGACTGTCTGTCCAACATCACACTCAGGCATTTCCAGGAATTTCTAGAGAAGTCATCACCCTTTCTATAGCAGAAGATAACCAATAGTGACTGATGGTTTAGCCAAGAAGGGAGGCAAAGAGGAAAGCTGTGATTTCTAGGACAGGTTAGAGCAGTTTAACATGAGGGAGGCATCAAAACTTAAGCAAGGGAGTGGCAAGAGGGAGGAGATGGATCTCATCTTCACAGACAATGCCTTTGACAAATGCTTGAGATCTAACCTTGCCTTAAAAAACTAATATTGCCCACAGCCCAGAAGTAAAATGAAGCAGTACATCTAACCTGCCAGCAGTGCAGCGCTGGCATCGTGCACGCTGCTCTCCTCTTAGGCACGTGTTTGTGCTGGGGCTTGGAGATGACTGACAACAAAAATGCTCACTGAGGAAAGGAGTCAATGCTCCACAGCTTTCCGTGTAGCTTCTGGATGCACCAAAGCTTGTTAGCCGCTAATGGGTTTAGAGGGAGAGGGATACCATATGGAGAGGGAAGAAATGTTCAAGATTATCCAGTGGAAAATAATCCAGGTCCCATGAGCTGTGTTTGGGACTTCCAGCATCATGAAAGGAGCTCCATACTCAAAATGCAGGATTGTCATGGGTTAGCAAGCAAGTTCAAGGTGAAGTCACCTCTCTCTCACACTACACTTAAATGCACATCGGCTTGGCCTCTTCCTTTGGATATGTGATCAGGCCAGGTGCCTTTCTTTTTTCACTTTCACACACTTTATTTCTTTCCTATTTTGAGGCAAGCTGAGCTCTTCAATTGCTGGTGTCATGCTGTTTGCAATTTCCTGTGTTTGCTTGATTTCTACAATATTCTTGATACAATAAAGTGGCCAAAATATGTATGTGGTCCCTGTTCTGACAACAGAGCAGAAATTTCTGTAGCTGGGCAGCTGCCTGAAAACACAGAGCAGCCCTCTTGCCCAGTCCACTGGGGCCTGGGGATTCCAGCTAACAGGAATACTCTGGGTCTTTCCAAATTTGAATGGCCTGACATGATATCTTCCAGGAACTTTAATTCTGTTGGTCTGGCAAATGCACACAAACAATGTCCTCTAGATCCTCCCTGTATTTATCTAAGGGTTAAAAAATGGATGGAAAAGAGAAGAGCAGAAAAGAAAGAATTCATCATTTCCTGAGATTTTCCTTGATAATACAGACATACAGATGTTCTCAAGCTTTTAGGTTTAATTCCTAAAGTTGAAAAATAGCTGGAAGCCATACTCCGTGCAGTATTGTTCAGGCTTCCCCTTTGTTTCTGACAACAATGGATTTTACCCTCTGCACTTCAAAAATCCTGCCCTCAGACATGCTTTCCCCGGGTAGCCAAGAGTGAAATCAACCTGAGGTCACCTTTTTGTTCACAGTTCTTGCTTTGGAGGACGCACAGACCAGCCCCAGCCACTGTTCTCCACCCTAATCCTTCCTCATGCAGCTCTTGCCTAAGAAGGAACAGGAAAGCATTAAGGAAAGAATATGAAATACACAGGACTAAGTGGAAAGGTTTATCCCCTTCCCCAGCCTACAGTCAGCCCATGCTCTCTATACCACTGAGGTCAGTGGCAACAGGATTGTCCCAGTGCCAAAACCTCTACTCCATAACGTACTGCCAGGAGGAAACCAGGGCTGGACTCCAGTGAAGAGCTGGGGCAGATTCCCTGCACATCACACATCTACCAGCCCTTGCCCAAGTCTTCGCACATGTCATGCAATCTGGTGTCTCATTCCAGATGTGTTTTTTGTACAGCAGCTATGCCACCTGGATGGCTGGGAGAAGATGCTCAGCAGAGGCATCATGATGCCTATTCACAGCTTTCCTCCTGCCAAAGTTAACAGCG
Source organism: Psilopsiagon aurifrons (assembly GCA_025447955.1). NCBI lineage: Eukaryota > Metazoa > Chordata > Aves > Psittaciformes > Psittacidae > Psilopsiagon > Psilopsiagon aurifrons. Next base: position 60,689 of record JAOEHY010051293.1, read on the forward strand.
TTTCGTTTTCAGACTTGACATTTTTGCATGCTCCTTCAAACAGTTTATTGGGCTTGGGGTTTTTCTCTCTCAGAATCCATGGCAGCTATCTTTAATTAAATCACAAATCCCTAGGTGGCTTCCCTCTTCAGTTCCTGATTAGTGTAGGCAGTTTCTATAACACCCCTACTGCTGGAATCAAGACTTAGAGGTCTCACGTTTCCCAAATCTCTTCCCCATCTCTCCCTAAATACAAGTGTTACCATTAACAATGATAAAAGCATCATATGGAGCTTCTCACTCCTTTGGGTTCCATGGGGCTTTTCAGACTGTGAAAGGAGATAGGCTGTCCACCTATCACCTCACCAAAAGCTGCTCTTTATCCAGAGGGGTGCAGTGCATCCCCTGTGGTGGGAGCATTGGCTTCAAACACACCTAGCCAGCTTGTGCCACTGGTGAAGATTATGCCAGGTGTATGAATCAACATACGGAAAGCAGTGGATACCCTACTTGTTTTCACAAGATGCTTTTGTACAAATGAAGAGGATTACCAGGATTTGGCTAATACAACCGCCACTCCTCTTCAGGTAAACCAGGTACCCCTGTCTTGCCTGGATGCAGCCTTTCACCAGACATTTTCCTCTGAAAGGCTGATTCTTTTCTGATTCAGCCTGTTTCCACCTCGTACCCTGCTGTAACTGTTTGCTTAATGCTGTGTCTGAAGGAAAAGCAGCAATTACCAAATCACTTCCTTCACCTCCTGCAGCACCATGGGCTTTGTAGCCTGTCCCCAGCCCTCCATCAGCTGTGGCTGATGCTAATTAGGTTATAGCAGGACCGTGGCTCGTGGCATTATGAAGGACATTACCACTGTATTTTAACCCCATCAGTATTTCGCTTGATATATTTCTTTTCCCTCTACCACCCCTTTCCTTGTGTTCCTTCCTTTGACATCTTAATTCTAGGGCTCTGCAGGATCAGTTTTTAGAAGTTTTTTCTTCTCCTCTGCAGTTACATATTGCTTTGTCACAGTCTGTTTTGCTCCAGAAAATTTTCCTCCTGCTTCCATCACATTGGTTTTTTTTGCCTTTCAAAAGATATATCTGCCAAAATGGAATGAAATGTGATGCAATTGCTATTTAAAAGACTTTGATTGCAGGGGAAGGGGGAGGTTAAATGTCACTGAATACATTGCTCTAGCTTCTATGAGAAGAATTTCAAGTAATTGTTGCATATGTGCATATTTTTATGTATAAAAAATTATCAGCCCTCAGAATGCTCACAGATTTTTTTGTTAATCCTGACAATGGGTGAGAAACAACAGCACAATTACTTTTAGTTTAGAGGTGGGATCTAAGGAGTCCATGTGTGGTTCCAGGCTTGTTTCCTATTTGTGAGGCTGTACAGGATCAGGGTAATGATAGAACCTTCCATGGGCAGAGGCCAGTGGTGATGCAGAACAACGTAGAGCCTCCTGGATGGGGCAGAGGAGGCAGAAGTCCTGTTTATATCTCCTTAAAGCAGCTGAGGAGTAGCAACCCAAGTCTGGGTGATGTGCCCTGCATCAAATGGGATGTCTGGAACCTCAGATCAGTGCCCTCAAGTTGTTGCACTGATTTAAACCACAGTTCCTCTGTTCTCTGTGTACGTGTTGGTGACATTTCTCACTGAGGCAGCCTTCAGCAGGTTTGCAAGGTCTGAGCAGAGATGGCCCCTGCCTCTGTGCTGGAGGATGCACAGCCTGGATCATGCAGATAATTTGGTGTCTGTGTTTGCAGCATCACTCTCACAACCGCCTTGTCTCTGCTATTTCCTGAGGACCTGAATAACGCCTTTGCTGGCCTCTTGACCCCCTGTGTGTTTGAAACACTTCCTGCCATTTAGCTTTCCCTTCCCTGCCACCACCTTCTCCTGCTCTGCTTTTGCATTTCCCCCTTATACTGCTTCATGCTGTTTAGTGCAGAAGCCACCTTCTCTGCTCAGTCAGTGAGATCAGTTCATGCATGCCTCTTTGTTCTGTTCATCCATAGGGAGAATGTGGTGAAAATCATAAGCCATGGAAATCTGGATATCATAAAATTTGGGCTGTTAAGGGGTGTGTGCGTTAGGGGCGAATATATTGCAATATTGCTTTCCCTTGTGAAGGGCCCCCTTGAAATTAAGGATGAGCCAACCATCAGATGGCTCTGAGCTTCAGACTCACTGATTCTAAATGTCCTTGATACTACAATAAGAAGAATCAAGCCTATCTAGGATGCTGCCAGCACTTTCTCCCTCTCCGGTTTCATTAGGAAGCAGGGAGGAGCAAAACCTATTTCAGAGCCTCAAAAACAACAACAAAAGTCTGAGTCTAAAAATGCACAAAGGTTTGGCATTTAAATATCACAGCTGTAGCCTTCTTAGAAATACCAGAGATACATAATGAATTATAGATTGGGCTGAGCTGCAAAATTCAACCCCCTGCTTGTCCTTCGGGGAAGTTCTGGTCTAACCCAGGGGTTTGATTCAGGTCCATCTCTAATTCTGAATTCACTCCCTCTGTGATCCCTGACTTTTCCTGCTCTTCTCAGGTTTAAAACTGAATGTTAATGAACTGGGAGGCATTGGCAGGCAAAAGGAGGCAATGTCAGGGTTTGAACATTTGGCACTTGAGCTCAGGGTGCGGTTATAGTTCCTGTATGGGCTTTTTTCACTCTTTTTGTTTGTTTATTGTAGAGTCTCCCTCCTGCCCCATTAATAGTGCAGTCAGCACTGCTTCACGTGAGAGGTTCTCACTGCAAAGTTTCCATGTCCAGTGGTGCTGCTTAGCACCCATCAGTCCTGAAGCTAAAGACGCAGAAAGAAACAGGGGAGATGCCCATGTCCAGCAGTCTCAGTAGCAAACCCTGAGTTGTTACTCCATGGCCCACTTATTTTATCCGTTTATTCGTTTTGCATAGACCACATGAACTCATGATATCTTCTGTATCTCAATATCTTCTCCATGTTTTCTTTCCTCAGAGGTATCTCAGTGGTCATGGGACAGAATAGCTGAGTTGGAAAGGTACTTCTGGGGTTCTTCTACTTTAATCCCCTTGCTCAAATAGACGTTTTAGCCCAACAGAAAAGGCATCTATTCTGTCATTTTATGATGCTGGCTGCTTTGCTCCTACATGTCTCACACACTATCTCTTTCAAAGTCAGTTGTTCTTTACAGCATGGGGCCCCATGCCACCTTGTGTGTTCCCCCTCCTGCTGCCCTTGGGCCAGCCCTGAGCAAAACCATGCTCTTTTTCCCCCTCAGGACTCTGGGTTCACTGACTTTTGGACCTCTTTTTTGTCTGTATGCCCTTCTGTCAGCACTGACTGGTGTCCTTCTGCTAGCAATGCAAACATGGTAATGTGTGCAGAGCCAGGACAAGACTTAGGGTACAGAAGTGTTCATCCCACCTTTCCCCCTTATGTATCTCTGCTGCTTTCTCCATGGGGCAGGGGGAGCTCAGGACACCTCAGGGCAATGGCACAGCTTCTTTCTCTTCCCTCCATCCCAGACATGGCTGAGCTGTTTCCAGCTTTAAACCACAGAGCCTTTCCATCTCTTCCTCCCATTTTGGTGCCAGATCTTTGTCACTTGTTGCTGGGTCCTGATGTTTCAGTCAGATTAAATACTGAAGCATCAATCCTGCATAAGCAAGAGCCGCCAGCATGTCCAGTCTACACATGTCACCTACTGAGGTCCCTGTGAAATCCCTTCTGCAACACTTAGGTCGCGGTGCTGCTCACCAGAGCCCAGGGCTGCTCAGTGCCTAGGCTAGTGGAGACCGCAGCAGAGAGCTTGCAAACAGAGCTGAGACATGGGCCACCCAAGGTCTGCTCCACGTTGGCATTGCTGCCTATAGATCCTGCCTCCAGGAGCCTGAATTCGTTAGGCAAAAGGAAAATACAAACAGCCTGACCTCACCAGGACCCCTGACAACAGCCACAGACTCAGGCTACAGGCAGACTTAATCTTCCTTTGATAGGGCACTGCAGGAGAAAAGCTCAATCTCCAGAACTGCAACGCTATTCCTATCAGGCAACCACAGTCCCACCAGGATGACTTTCACTCTCTAGCTGATTAGCTTTGCTCAGCACTGTTTGGGACAGCTATATATATATATAAATAGAGAGGGAAGTGTGTTATGGCTGGGAGGAAACACTGCTTTCGTATTTGCTTTGTTTTGAAGGGAATACTCAGATAGAGACCCCCTGCAATGTTGGAATTCGGGGCTGGCGCTGATGGAGACATTTTTGTGGTTTTTTCTGAGCCAGCTATTTTGTGAAAAGCTTTGAAAAAACAGGTGAAAAAATCTGGGAAAATATAAGAAAAGAGGGAGTGAGATGGAAGTGAGAACATGAAGGGCAGCCAGGGCGCCCGTAAATGGCTCCAGCCCTTTGAGGTTGACTTCCAGGAGAAGCTCACAGTGAAGTCAGCCTGGTGGGCTAACTGTGCGCTGCCTGAAATTGCAGATCTAGAGATGGAAACCACCACTAAGGTTTTCAAACAGACATTGTAGGATGGTTTCTGAGCCTGATTTAACATGCAAGCATCCACACGTCGAGCATGAGAGACTTATTAGTTGCAGGCTAAGTTTCACTGTACTGAATACATAGGACACCACTGCTGCCACTGGTATGCCCATCTTTTGCACAGCATTTTCACATAGCCAATAAAATCACATTCACAGAAGTGGAACTGAGGGATAAGGTATAGGGAAGCAAATCACCAGTGGTCTCTAACAAAGCAACTGGCAATGCCAGTAATCAAGCAATCCCCACATGGTGTCTTATCTTCAAAGCTGCCTTTTGCAGGAAATCTCCTCCTGCCCAACACTGCCTGAACCTTTTGTTCAGCAGGAACCAAAGACTTGCAAACCCTTCCAGTGTGGACAGGCAGCCTGCCATAGCCCTGGCCTGGAGAACCAAGGACCTTCAATGAAAAGAGAGACAGTCAGATACAGAGACATCCCATTGCGTCCCCTCAGATCTGCTGAGACTCATCTAACGAAGATTTCTCTTTTTCTTCTCCTTTTTGCATTTCCACTTCCCATTAAGCCTCCTCAGCCCTTTTATTAAGGTTTATTTTTACCTCAGTGCAAGAGGTTAGGAGCACGCGTCTCTGGCTTTGACTGCTTGGCATTTTGTGAAGACTGTCTCACGTGGTACTTCATACCTAGCCAAAAATAACTCCCTGCACACAGGAGCTGCTCACCTACCTGCAGAAACCACTTCTTTCCTACCCTCTCAGTTTTGTTTTAGGGGGATTACTGGGTGGCCATAGAGGGTGAAGAGCTGCTGGGCTTGAAGCTTGAGGGATGGGGAAAGACAGTATGACATGTTTCTGCTTTTTTAAATAGATGGTCCTCTTATTTTTCTCCCTCCACCTTTGCCGTAGGAGAAAAGGAGAGGCAAGGAAAAGGCAGCACCTCTCAGCACCTAGTGTTTGATAAGAATAAATATGGGAAGTGTTGGAGGAAGGAGAAGATTTGTTTTGGTGGTGAGCAGCCATTGGAGGGTGTTTGGAGTGCCCTATGTTAAATCAAATCAATTTACTTTAACACACTGCCTTGGGAAGGCTCCCACTGAGCCCAGTGTGAGGTTCTTATGCCCTCAGCAGGAGGGATGGGGACCCAATGGCTCCTAGCGCTGTCACAGCATCTCTTCCTTTCACAAACAGAGTGAGAGCAGAAAATATAGAGCTGTAGAGCCATAACACGTCTCTGGTGCCTGTGCACTGCTGCTGTGGGATTGACGCTTCAGCCACAGGCCTGCCATGGTCATTCCCTGCTTGCCTCCCCTCCTTCTTCTGTACAGATGTAATATTGGTGGCAGTGGCTGTCCCCAGAACTCTGTGCAGGGACATATGGGCTCAGAGAAGGAATCAACCCTTCAACAAAAACACAAGTGTCTGCTCATCCAGAATCACCTGCACAGGGAGACCTGGCTGATTCATGAGAGCCCTCCCAAGGCCAGCTCTGCCGTACCACTGTATGCTAAATGATATGTTGCAGTTTCCACCCCAAACCAAGCTCTCTGGGATAACAAACCCAAAACACAGCTGAAATGAAGCAGTTGGAATATGCTATTTTGAACTCTAATCTTTTGAACCTTGACTTTTCTTTTAGTGAAAATGAATGATATCCCAAACCTGGTTTTCACCTATGAAGGCCAAAACAAACACTGACAGCCCTGTTTTCTGCATCTCTTTTTGCAGTCTGGATTGGGGCTTTATTTGCTTTTGAACTGAAAACAACCCACAGTAAAGCGTTTCTCACTCTTACTTCAATAGTCCTTTGCCTTACAATCAGATAAAGGAAGGAAAAGGTTATTAAACCTGAAAATTCCTGGTGAACCACATTGCAGTTGGTGTCCAGAATTCACCCTTCTGGTTACTTAAAATTTATGCTGCTGAAGCTCAGTGGAGGGACCAAACTCCTTGCTGAAGGTGATGTGATGCCTTTCCCTGCACATCCTGCTGCCTGAGTGAGGGGGGGTCTCATCCTGCTGCATTAACACATGCAGCAGTTTCATGCAGTGGAGTGAGCAGAACTGCAGAAGCGACAGAGCTGGAGGTACTACTGCTCTAAATAGATAGCTGGGGGACTGGTTTTCTATATTAAAGTATTGATTTTTCATAAACTAAGAGCACAAAAGGCCATAGAAAACAATCAAATCCCAGTGCAGGAAGCCAAAAAATTAGACAGCACTCGAAGCCCTCATGGCTGTGCTTTGTGCTGAAACTTTCAGTTAAAAAAGCCTTATTTATAGGCAGTGAACTTCAGAAAAATCAGAGGTGTGGTTCTAACACATGGGAAGTTTGTTTCCTCTCAACTGGGATGCTGTGAATCTCCAATTCAGGCAGGCAATGTCAGCAGAATCAGCCTCATAAAATCTCTTGTGTGTTCTGCTTATGGCTATGCTAAGTAGGTCCTGAAAGCAGCCTTTCATTTCAGCGTTTCAGCTGTTGCTTTATCATCCTGTGATGGGAAATAAGATACGCGAAAAGACAGGGAGACAACACGCGATTTCCTTTTCTTTCCTTTCTGTCTGCCTTTCTATAGGAATCTTCACTTCAGTCAGAAGTGGAGCTAGTGAAGCTCCAACCTGAATTAAGGTGTCACCTGGTTTCCAGTGAAAATGATGAATCACTGGAAAATCCTTTTCAGAAAATGTGGTTAGACTGCTCATCCTGAAACTGGTGTTAAAGACTGCATGTCCCTGCTTAAACCATAACTCAATTGAGGTTCATGCAGAAACCAGTAAGTGGAAGAAATCTATGGCCTTGGTGATACACAAAAACAGAGCAGTAAATCATAGTTGTCTCATGCTTCGAATTTATGAAGCCATTACATTCAGAATTTGTGAGACTTCAAGTTTGGGTTATAGGTAATTTTTATTTCAACAAAAGCAAAAAAACAGACAGGATTTTGGTATTGTGCTTAAATGTAAATTAAAGCACTGTCAAATTGGTGTGGAAATCACTGTATCTCCAAAACTGGACCTGGATTTTGACGCTCCTCAACATTGTTATCAACATGGGACTAAAAGCCTGGATCCATTTCTAGGATGCTTTTGTGGAGGAACTACTTTCTTGCACTTTTACTTCAAGGGACCAACTGCCCAGCCCAAATGTAAAGATACTGGCATGTTGAATAGGATCCTGTCCCCAGTTTCTTTGTAAGAAACCAAGCCACATTAACAAGGAAAAAGCAAAAGTTAAGTGTGTAAGTTTATCCTACACCATCTGTGTCACTTGTCATATCATCCCCACAGGGTGATAGTGAGGTCTGAGCATCCAACAGGGAAATTTCCAGCTTCAACAAAGGGACATGTGTAGTTATATGGACATCTCAAACACACAAGGTACTGCTCTACCGCACATGTGCACACCAAGGCTCTGAAGGTGCTGAGAAGGCAGCCAGTGTTCAGCAATGCACAGGTTTACCTTAACAATTCACACAGTAACTTAATGTGGTTCAGGCACATCAGGGTCCTCAGGTTTATCCATACATGTGCAGCAGCCATTTGTCCATATCTGGACAAATACTTGGATATTTAGCAGCCCCATTAAACCTGTTTATTTTAGCTCATTCCATTCCTTTGGACACAACTTCCAAAGATGGAGTTAAAAAAGGAACACTTCTAGGGAAAGTAAGATGCTTGCCAGCCTGAAATACAGCTGCCTCATCACACACAAGGATTGCTTTCATGGGGCAGGGGACAAATCTTGGATGGGAGATATCTGAGCTGAAACTGTGTTTCTGTAACCAGGATCCAATTTGTATGGAAAAGGTTTATTTGGTTTGGAAGGACAGATCAGAGGAATAGTTCAGGTGGTGAAACCAGTGACCCTGGTAAACTTTCACTCTTGAGCCTTATGGCTGTGTCTTTTTCTATTAGATGTGATTTTAAATAAACACAAAGGGACCAGACAGGCCACAGATGCAGGTTTCTAAGCAACACAAATAAATCTAGGCTTGCATTTGTAGTTGAAGGCAGAACATCTCTGGGCAGTTTTTAGTAAGTTCTTTCTTTCTTTTCCTTCCTTTCAGAGACACGGTTTTAGAAGAACCAGAAAGAAAAGTAAGAAGCAGACTTCTTCCCTGGGGACTGACAATTGTAGGGGACTGTACAATGAAGCACAGCAGAAAAGGTGTCCCCATTGCCACTCTTGATGTGATCTGACTGCAGATCTCTCTGGGGTTGTCACATTTGGACTTGTTGGCACCTACCATTGACTGCCCAGGCTACCCAACCACTGTGACAAAGGCGATGAAAGGCAGAGAGGTACATATCATGATCATGCATAGGTGCAAGATGGGCAGGGAGAAAAAGAAGGGTACTCCCAACCTTGCAGAGCCTCAAGGTAGATGATAGATGATTGCACAGGACAGGATATAAGTGAGGACAGAAACATTGTCTCACACTCTGAAAAGGCACCTTTTTGTTTGTTTGCTTCTCTTATCTTCAGAGAGATCCTCATCCCAAAGCGTTGGGAGGTTTAACTCTGTGCAGACGGAAGGAAATGATTTTCAAACTGCCTGTTTGTAAGCCAGCTCCAAAATGACAGCACTGCCACTGCTTCTTTTGTTCTACATACCCAATTAAACTGGCTGTTTACACCTTCCTGCCAGATTCCTGTCTCCCAGCTGAAGAGAGATGAGCAGCTAATGAGACACAACACAGAAACCGGTATGGGAAAGGCAGGAGACTACCCAAGAATTGCAGTCTCTGCCCACTCTAGTGGCAAAGCAGAGATTGGGCTGCCCCAGGGGTGGGATCCTTCCATTAGGGAAAGAAGAGCATATCTGGATGGCAGAAGTGCCAGCAAAGATATTGTGGCCAATGGATAGACAAGCCTAGACTTCTGCTCTAGGAGGCTAAAATAGAAACAGCCATACCTACACTGTTCCTTGTCCATGGTGCAACCACTTCTTTGCTCTAGGACATTATTATTTCAAGGTGGAGTTTATGATTTTTTCACACGTTGTAGGACAAGTAAGGAGGAAAAATAAAGAAGAAACTGAGGGATGCTGTAGTCAAGGTGGAGGTGGTTATCAGAATGCTGTGGGATGGAAGAAGCAGCTTGGAGTAGATTAGAAATGTTCCCCTTAGTTCTCAGAGTATCCACTGTAAATCTGTGACCTAGGGGCCCCTCAGATATTTTAGCTCCCCAAGAAAAGATGCAAGTCAGAAAGTGAAGGGAGGGTAGAACTTAGTGAGAGAATTCCTCTATGTGTCTCAGAATGGCTTTCCTGCAGATAGAATATTTTGCTCTAGCAGTACAGTTGGCCATCAAAGCAGCCAAACTGCTTAAGTCAAATGGTTACTGTGATGCTAACTAACATTTAGAGGTTGTTGTCCAGGATATTTGATAAGTGTTAACCGCACTAGTGCTGATAGAGGTATATCTATCTTCTGCAGCTGCAGAACCTGATGGCTGGTGACCATTTGATAAGAAGCTGTGCTCCCCAACCCCACAAAAATACAATGGAGCTCAGAAATGTCATCTCCCAAATCTATGAACTTCTAATACAGGAAGCCCAGGATTCCTTCCTTGCTGAGGATGATAAGGTGAGGCAGTCTTCTCCTGACATTTTGATCAGGGCAACCTGTTTTCATGGTACTGATTTAAACTAGTTGCAACTTGCACCACAGTATACTGTCTGATGTAACACAAATGCATGCTTGTTTGCTACCTTTCTTAGTGTCCAGTGAGTAAGACAAGATTTATGTAGATCTTTTTATAACATTCTGGTAAAGGCAGAGACTTTATTATGAGCTTCAATGTCCTCTGGCTTTGTTAGTTATTAAGAATAAATGTGAATTTTGCATCCCCTTTCTAAAAGACTCCATTGTAACTTTGGTGTGATCATCTAAGATGTGTTTACTCCCTTTTAGAGAGTGTTTGATATCTACAAACAGTGTAAAAACAGCCCCAAAGGGAAAATTCTTCTCAGCAAACTTTCAGATGAGCCCTTGAAGCTACAGCCTCTCTGTGTGAGGTGAAGATCTCAGATGTTCTCTCATCCTGAGGCTATGTGAGTCTGATTAGATTTGATTGCATATACTGCAGGCATTATCGATCAGCCAGATGATTGATGCGTTGGTTGCTGTCAGTGCCTCATCTCTGATGTAATTGCATGAATTATTTGCCAAGGCCAAGCACTTTGTCCTCAAAAGTGTTAACTATATAATATATACTGGTGTCTGTATTTATAAAACTTCTTTCTCAACACGGATTAAATTATTTCCAAAGGTTCTGTATGCCTCCCCCAGATTGTGGGGAAGTGCAGATCCATAAATCAGTGAATTGACACAGATGGAATCCTGAAAGATTGTGTGGTATGTGATGAATCCTTTCCACTATGACATATTCCCTTTGAGGCTATGAGCAGCAGAAGTTCTGTTGACATTGGGTTTACTCAGCATGGAGCCTAGTGGTTCGAATCCCTACAATCAGAAGTGTCCCTAGCCGTAAGGCTTGTGACCCTCCTCCGAGCAACTCATCATAGTATTTATCCTTGGAAGCGATGGCAGTATGTATATAAATATATAGACATTATAGCTGAAGTGGCACCAGATGGATAATTGCAGCCCCTGAGTGCCTAATCTACTCTCCAGGACATGGGCAGTTTTCTGAGCCAACAAAACTTAATTGAACTTTCCGTTCCAGCTGGAAAAGGTTATGGATCTAGCGAGTGCGAACGGAAGGCAGGATGAAAAGGTCAGATGTTCTGTTCTCTTTGTAATGGATTGACCGGGGATATGTTTTTATCTTTCTCACAACCACTGGATTGCAAAACTTAATTAGCAAGTCACTTCTCTCCCCTGTCTGAAGGCATGTGTATGATGATTACACATAGATCACATTTTATGGACGTGTCATGTTTTCATTTGAGAGGAACAGCCTGCATGAGGGATGTTTCTGCCGCATATTTACATCAATAGTTCAGAGAAGGGCCAGGAGGACGAAATGGAGAGCTATCACATATGCCAGTTCAGCTACCAACAGCATCATCTGACTGAGCTGCAGCTGCTTGTGTTGGGAGGTGAGAAAGGAAGTATTGCAAACATAAGCAAAACCAAGGCAGATGGAGAGGAATGGACATGAAGACAAGGAATAATATGACATGATGAGAAAGCAAAATACAAAGAAAGATGTAGAAAAATGAAGGGGAACATGTGTGTGGCAAAGAAAAATGTGTAAGCATATGATGACAAACACAAGTATGTCTGAATTCAAAGGACAGACCTTTGCTGCCCATTCAGCCTGATTGGAGAATGATACCTTCTCAGTTGAAAACTGTGGTCTCATCATCTGAAAGCATAGCATTAGTGTCTCCAAAAAGATGAGAAAAAAGAGATACTTGTTTACTTATGTTGGACATGAAGGAAAACATTCAACAGTAGAGGACAGTTGAAGACTGGAATAGATTGCTGTGAGGTTGGAAACACTGGGGGTTTTAAAAAGCAGGATAAACATCTGTCAAGAAAGATTCAGATGTAGTTGATGGAGCCTTAAGGCAGGGGTGGACGAGGTGACCTCCTGTGTTTGCTTGGTTTTGAATTAATTTTCTGTGATTTTATGTATTTCCACTTTCTTGGTAGTGAAGCTTATCTCCAGAGCATCAAAAATGGTCTCAGTGAGTCAAGAACTCCATGCAGGATGAAATCTGAGTCAGTCAGACAGACAAAAAAGTCATGATTCAAACCATGGAAGCTCTTGTCATTTAGATTTAGATTGGGGAAAGGAGGAAAAGTTTCAAAGGGCATTCTAATGTTTCAGTGAAAGAACACAATACACCAGGGCTAAAGGGAACCTCCTACAGTTTATCAAGTCCTGGGCATGAAGACTCCTGTACAACAGTTTGTTTGTCTCTGAAGCCACCAAGATTCCAAGCGTTGCTACGGTCAGATTCTTCTTTCTCTTTCTTTTTGTCTTTCGGTATTTAAATCTAGAGGTCATCTGTTGTCTTCATCACGTGTGCTGGGACTCACATACCTCAAGCTCCTACTACCCTCTTCACAACTCCAGCATCTCATGTTCACAAGCTTGGGAAAAGAGCCCTAAACTGTGCTGTAGCTTGGACTGCACATTTTACTAGGGCCGCACATGATATGGAACACTGGTGAAAAGCACAGCCTTTGTGAGTTTGAATTTCTCCACTGGGAGACTCCCAGCGGTAGGAAGCCATTTCCACTCCCATGGCATATATCAGTGTTTAGGCATACCAAGCAATGTGCATGGGAGAGATATCTTTGGCATCAGCAGTGAGGATTATTTCAGATTTTTCAGAACAGCAGCTTAGTTTTTTTGCACTCCTAAAGCTTTGGGAGTGTTTTTGATTTGAATTTTTCTCCTCTTAAAGGTAACCACTTTCCTTTACAAGTGGGTTATCACATTCATGACCTCCTTCTGTATATAAAAAGAATAATTGCTGTATGGATGGCAGAGAGAATCCAAGAAACAAAGGCAAAAATTCCTACTGAGAAACTCCTTGTGCTGTAAAGCCATCTTAGGAAGGAAGAAGTGAAACTGTCAACATAACTGCACAGGGAAGATAAAGAGACAGGAGACACAGACTGAGCATATCTACAACATATCAAACAACACCAAGTCAATCAAAGCATCATTAATCCATTGGACTATGAACCTTCCCCACAGATGCTGTCAGATCCATCAGTCGAGGACGAGTGGCAGAAAAGCAGCATAGCAGGCTGTGGTCACCAGGGACAGGAAAACCCTTCAAGCCTTCTGCTCAGCCTGGGAACCTGGACAGAGAGTTCGGTAGGTTCAGGCTACCAAAAAGAATTGCTTAAAGGGGATTTTAAGGAGTGATGGCTTTGCCATTAGATGAATTAAGCCACAAACAGATGCTGGTTTAGTCTAAAAGCCTCTGGAACTGCCCTTCCTTCTCCTGCCTTCTCCATCCCAACAACATTTCTTTATTAGGAATGTGATTCCTGGGGGAAAACTCCCTAAAACAACAAAACCCCAAAATTCAGTTTTGCTTGAAACTGGAGAGAAATAGTCAAGGATCAGACATGCAAGTCCTAAAGCAATGAGCAAATATGAGTGATTTTTGTCTGAAACCCCTCCCTTTGGATCAGTTTTTTTAGTAACACAGTAAGAATTGTGGTACTGTGTATGTCAAAGGAAAGACCCAGGCCATGTATTTTTATTCCTTGATGATGGAGTTGAAATGACAGTTCCCAGCAGAAAACATTGGCTACATTACATGCAGTAAAGAACAGTGATGACTTGATCATAGCTATTCAGTACTTACGTGGGGAAGATATTTGCAAGCAAAATGCTCTTAAATTGAAATGAAAATGTTCTAACAAAGCCCCATGGATGCAAACTTCAAAGACATGTTCAAACTTAGACGCAGGTGTGACTCGAAATAGCAGTGGTAATTAATCACTGCAAGAGCTAAATGCTGTGGATTCCCTGCCACTTAAAGCCCTTAAAAAGACATCCATGTTTGATTTAAAGAGGTGTTACAGTGTAAATGGAAAGAAAGGGATTGATATAAATTAGTAGGTGAGAGACAAGACATGAGATTAAATGAGAAGTTCCAAGGCAACAATACGTATATCAACGGTGATGTGAAATCTACTTCAAAATGGCATGTGAGTGTTTCTGGGACAGTATAATGCCACCTGCTGCACAGAGGTTGCAACTCAGAGCCAAAACCTGCTATATCACAGCATCCAGTAAGGGCGACAAGTAAAATAAAGACAAGTATTCCCCAAATAAAAACATTATTACCATAATCATTGTTATCATCTTAATCCTCATCATCATTATCAACATCCCTTCAGCCATTGAAATGTCTTAGCTGTAATTTAGCCAATTAATTGCTTGGAGATTTTCCAGCCCAGTAATCTTGATCATTTAAAGACTTGTCAGAAAGACAGCAAAAACGAAGGGGGGGGGGGGGAACAGAAAAGGAACGTTTAAAGCTTCCCCCCCCTTTTTTCGCTGCCGCTAAAGGCGGATCATTGCGTTTGTCTCTATTTTAATATTTAGGGGTTATTTTGTTGTTGTTGTTTGGGTTTTTTTTTTTCCCTTTTCCCCGACGGTTTTAAAGGGTTTGGGGCTTTTTGAAGCTTTTTCCGCCGCGTTTCCTCATGGTTTTGCCTCGCGTTTTGGGTGGAAAAAGGGCGAAAAGAAGGAAGAATTCGGCGCCAAACAAAGATGGCTGCGGTAAATTATATCTATTTTTTTATATATATCCTCTTCCCCCCCCTTTTTTTTGTTTGTTTTTAACCATTGCCCCCCC